>JBBPBX010008324.1:43493-56362 GCA_038048925.1 Garcialebias charrua | reverse complement strand
GTGCCCCCCCCCCCTCTCTCTCTCACACAGTGACTGCTACGTATGTGTACTAGTGACCCATGTGACCCGAAAAGGAAAAAAAATGGGTAAAGGTAATGGATGGATTCATTCCTTTATTCTAGATTTGTGATGAAAGAAAAGAAAGCTGAGAAACCAAAATAAATAAATAAAGAATAAAAACTAAATAAATAAAGTCAAGCTACTTTGGGTAAACTTAGACTTTTGTGGTACACCAAAATGTAAACACTGTTTACCACTCAAGGAAAAGCTTCAGTTCAGTAACTGTAAAATAAAGTTAATGTACTTTTTACTATTTACAGTAACTTACTCGCAGCAGGATGCCAGTGAGTTACTATAAAATTATTTACAGTTCTAGTACTCTTTGTGCTTTTATCTTTACCTATTTATATTTACAATATTGTTTGTATATTTAAAGTACCACTACTGGTACTGTCTTTGTACTGTAGTATTACTGTAATCTAGTTCAATGGAACATTTCAATACTTTAATTTAAATTGGCAATAGTTTAATTTAATTCACTGTAGCAACCCTGTGTTTTTATTTACAATATTACTATAATGTAATTTTCTGCATAACAGGGATCCTTGAGATATTGTGCACATATACACACTAGTTACTTTAATCGTTTGAACTTATCCTTACAGTATAAAATATAGTGTTATTTAATAAATTGTTAGCCTAAACTACAAAAAACACATAATTTTGCTTTTGGTAAAACAAGTAATTTCTAATAACTACCGATTTGACAAAAACAAATTATAAGCAGTAAATTTTAGATGTTAAAGAGGATTTTATCAACAGCATCAATAAAAACTATAATTGTCCGTGTGGTGTTTGATTACACGTGCACATTTAAACTAGGACATTATGGCAGAGCAGTGGTTAGAGCTGTCACCTCTCAGTAAGAAAGCTGCAGGATCACCTCCTGGTCTGTGGCCTTTCTGGGTGGAACTTGCATATTCTTCCAATAATCGCTATTTTTGTCTCCAGGTACTCCAGTTTCCTCCCACAGACCAAAGGTGTGATTTAGCAAGAGAATAGCTGTTTGGTCTCTATGCTGACCTGTGGTGTACTTATGACCTATCCTGGGTGCACCCCGTTGGAGAGAAGCACCAGCTCCCCACAACCCAGAAAGGAGAAGAGGAGAGAAAATGAATGGTTGAAACATCTTAGCTTGAAGTATCAACTTCATACTTAAATAAAAACTGTGCAACTCTTTCACGAATAGTCCATAAAATGCTTGAACAAAACAATCAAATAATCAAAATATACACACACCACTCAACTTGACAATGCAATTTTTTTTACACAGTTAATGAGGGACTGAGATGGTGTAGAGGCAGGGCAGCCGGCTCAGGACCTGAAAGTCTCGGGTTCAATCCCCGGTCACGGCGTAACTCATTGTGTCCCTGGGCAAGACACTTAACCCCGAGTTGCTCCCAGTAGGACTGGCAGTGCTACCGGTGTATGAATGGGTGGATGGTTGGTACTGTGAAGCGCTTTGGGGCCCCTCAAAGGAGGCTGGAAAGCGCTATTTACCATTTATGTGATTTTTAACATTTCATGTTTTATTTTCTGTTTATATCAGCAACATATCTCAGAAAGTCCAACGTAGATTTGAACAAACTTTCCTGATGAAGCCTACCTTTTCGTTGGTTCTTCTGTTTGAACGGTCTGAATGACACACACACGCACACACACATGCACTTATGCACACCTACCGGTAGTTAGAAAAATCACACAAGTAACAGAGGGGGGCGCTGTTGCTCACTTTACGAAGCAGAGTGTGAAATCCCACTCAGCTACAACTCCAAACCATCCAGCAGGTTTGAGAACACTCAATGTTCTTTATCCGCCTAACGTTGCATAACTCTGTGAAGCTGGCAAAAGTGCAGTCAGGAATGTGTTCAAGCAGATATCAAAGTAAGTGACACTAACTGCAATTACTACCTGTACTGTAGTACTGATAGTAACACTGCTATGTGCCTCTGAGAAGCCTTAAACTTGACCTTTTACAGGATCAAGTTATAGCCTGCTGTATGTTTGTGTGGATGTGTGCTGGAGGAGGGATGGGGAAGAGGGAGCAGCAGCAGTGAAGACACCACCCAACTCTGCTGGGAAAGGGAGGCGGTGCGAGTGTGCGCAGGGAGGGTGATGAGATGAGCGAGGGAGGGGAGACTGAGCTGCTCGTTTCAGCACCGCGGACAGCTCCGGCTTCCTGCGGCCACTCCGAGACGAAGTCGGGACATTAGCACCACAGGAGCAGACATCAGATGATCTTCCAAGATGTTCTTCTTCTTCTATAATGACAGACTGCAGTGAAAATCAATAGGGGGAAGGTGTGTGTGTGTTGCTATTTTTCCAAGTTTCTCCAAGACCTTTATTTTTTATTTCATTTTTTTTTTTTTGCCACTGGGGGAATCTTTAGATGTTCGTGGGAAGTTGATGAGCAAACATCAGTGCCCTTCTTCAGTTTGGACTAAAAATAATCCTGAAAGAAGTTTCTTCCGTTGCGTTTTAGTGAGTAATGATTTCTCTTTGTTGGGAAACACTCCCGGGAACGACAGCAAAAGGAATATTTCAAGGCGAGTGTGTTTTCCTCTCGCTGCATTAGGCTGCTTTCAGCCTCCATCCTCCTCTTGTCGGACTAATGCTGTTCCCCCACAGGCGATAGGAGTCTTACAGCCACTAATGCAAGCCTCGGAGATGGGTTTCCTCTCATGCAGCACTGATTTTTAGCGTCTCTTTCCCGCCCATCAGACTTTTTAGTTACCATTTTCAGAAAACTCCCAGTAATGACAGGGAACTAACTGGGGAAAGTGTTTGATTAGTCATGATTTTTGTGAGATGAGGTTGGAGAAGAACTTTTGACTCGGATCCATTTTCCCCCCCCGTATTTTTGAGGGACTTGCTGTCAAAGAGGTGCCTGTTTGTTCGTGACGGAAATGATGGCGCTGAATGGAAACTGTAGGACTAATCCCAAAGACCAGGCGTCGGTCCAGAACAGTTTTCCAGATGTTGTTGAGTTAAACGTCGGGGGGCAGGTTTATTACACGCGCCACTCAACTTTGGTGGGCACCCCAAACTCGTTACTTGGGAAGCTCTTCTCTTCCAAAAAAGACGCGTCTAATGATCTGGCGAGGGACCCCAAAGGCCGTTACTTCATCGACAGGGACGGGTTTTTATTCCGCTACGTGTTGGATTTTCTCCGGGACCGGCAAGTCGTCCTCCCAGACCACTTTCCGGAGAAAGGGAGGCTTAGGAAGGAGGCTGAGTACTTCCAGCTGCCCGACCTGGTGAAGCTCTTGAGCCCTGAGGATATCAAACACAGCCCGGATGACTACTTCCACAGTGACCATGAGGATGGGTCTCAGGGCAGCGACCACCGGCAGTGCCCCCCACCATCTTTGGTCCCCGCGGACAGAAAGAGCGGCTTCATCACGGTGGGCTACCGGGGCTCGTGCACCACGGGCCGTGAGAGTCAGTCGGACGCAAAGTTCCGGAGGGTCCCTCGGATACTGATTTGCGGCAGGGTGGCTCTTGCCAAAGAGGTGTTCGGGGAGACTTTAAACGAGAGCCGGGACCCGGACAGGACACCGGACCGGTACACCTCCCGGTTCTACCTCAAGTTCAAGCACCTGGAGAGAGCTTTTGACATGTTGTCGGAGTGCGGTTTCCAAATGGTGGCCTGCAACTCGTCGGTCACGGCCTCGTTTGTCAACCAGCACACGGAGGACAAAGTCTGGTCCAGCTACACGGAGTACGTGTTCTACCGTAAGTAACCCCCCGAATGACCGCTAGTGGGCGCACATGTTCAAATGTGTGAGAGAAACATCTGGAGGTAGGATAATGGGTGGACCTTCAACAGCGTCTCCTTTACAGATGCCTGTAGGTCACATTGGGACTTGCAAAAATCAGTTGGATTGGATTTAGAAGTCTCAAACGCTTGTTAGTCGGCCGTGTGGAACATTTTTAGGATGTTTGTTTGTAACGCTGCATCTCCTCTGTGAAAATCAGGATGTCTGAGGTTTTGTCTGACCCCGGGCTACAAAACTAACTATAGAAACAACAGTCCAGATGACCTGATTGAGAATTATCGGATTTGATACCTGGATTACTGAGCATGAACTTTCTTGTATGGAAACAACAATTTTAACAAAAAAGTTTCCATCTAAATGGAGCCGAACAGGAAATTCCACAGACTGGTAGATAAAATAAAATCAACTCAATATTATCTGAAAGCCAAAAGTCATAGAACAATAACTAAGAGGTCACAGATATGTAGCTAAAAGCTAAATATAACAAACTGGTAGCTAAAAGTTTCAGAATGGTAATCAAATCAAGAGTAACTGAACTGTAAGAAAAATCTAAAAGGAGCAGAAGCAACAGCTAAATGTGGCAAAACAACAACTACAACCTAAAGGCTGTAGAATAGAAGCAAAAGATTAGCTAAAAGCTAAATAGTGGAGCAGCAGGTAAATGCTAAAAGCAGCAAAACAGTACTTAAATGTTACAGAATGATAGATAAAAGCTAAATGTAACAGAACAGTATATTTAATAATAATAATAATTTATTCAATTTGTATTGAACTTTACATTTTTCTATGATAAAGTGCTACAATATAAAATATCTAAAGAGAATAAAACATGGACTAAAAAAAGGACTAAAAATTTTAAAAGCTAAAAAAAACTTTAAAAAAAAACCTAAAAAAAACTGGCAGGAATAAAAATACCTTTAAATACTATAAAATCTTTTAAAATAAAAAAAGTCTTCAGTCATTTCTTAAAGCTTTCTGTAGTCTGGGGTATCTTTAGATGGTCAGGGAGGTTGTTCCACAGACGAGGAGCAGCAGAGCAAAAGGCCCCGTCACCCATCGTGCACAGTTTTGTCCGGGGAGGGCGGAGCTGGTAGGAATTTGTGGAGCGGAGGGACCGTGTTGATATCTGAGCAGTGAGCAGTTCTTTAAGATCGTGTGGAGCATTGCCGTGAATGGATTTAAGCTAAAAGTTCCCTAGTGGTAGCTAAAAGCTAAAGATAGCACAAGACAACAAAATATCACAATTACACTGTGGTAGATTTTAAAGGGAACAAAGGAATTTTAATGCTTTTGTGTAAGAAATTTTATTTAAAAAAGTAGTTTGAAAAGTGGGGCAGCACGGTGGAACAACTGGTAGAGCTGCTGCCTCTCAGCGAGAAGGTCGCTGGTTCAAACCCTGGTCTGGGGGCCGTTCTGGGTGGAGTTCAAATGTTCTCTCTGTGCAGACGTGGGTTTTCTCCAGGTATTCCCGTTTCCTCCCACAGACCAAAAACATACATGTTAGGCTGATTAGTAACTCTAAATTGTCCACAGGTGTGAGTGAGAGAGTGAATGATTGATTGTCTCGTTTGTTTCTTTGTGTCACTGTGACGGACTGGAGACCTGTCCAGGGTGTACCCCGCCTCTCGCACAGTGACTGCTGGACATGCGCACCGGCGACCCCCATGACTCAGCGGGTAAAAGATAATGGATGGATGGATGGAGTTTGAAAAGTGTAAAGACACATAAAAGTCAACTCTTGATCAAGTGCAATATTTTCATATACAGTATATAGATGATTAGTATACCACAAAGTAGTGGTTTGTAGTAGTGAGTTCAAAGTAGTAATACTTTTGAACCCGTCCAGAGGACCAGACTTAAGTAGTTTGCATAAAGAAAACCATAAACAGGAAAACTATTGTGTGGATTCACACGAGTAGACATCTTTAGAACTGGAAGTAGAAGGAATTAAAATGTTGAGGTTCTCCTTAGGAGTGAGAAGGATGGATAAGATTAAATCATCAGAGGTGCAGCACAGTTTGAACAACTGGGAAATAAAGTTAGAGACACCAGACTGAGATGGTTTGGACATGTCCAGAGGAGTGACGGTGGGTATATTGGTAGAAGGAGGTTAGAAATGCAGCTGCCAGGAAAAAGACATAAATAAAAGATATATTGATGCAGTTAGAGAGGAAACGGATGTAGTTGGAGTGAGGACAGAGTAAGATGGAGGAGGATGACTCGCTGAAGAAGAAAAGAAGAAGACATCTTTAGTGGGGTTAAGGTAGGGTGCATTTAAACACTTAACTGAGTGGATTTGTCTTTAATCTCAGCCTCAAACATTTTACAGCATGTTGCAACATTTGATACAACCCTGCAAGAGTTTAAATAAAATAAAAAATGTATCCAGATTTTTCAATAATCTCCCTTTGAGGCATGATGAAAGCTGTCAGAGCAGTGATTTGTTAATGCGGTGCCACTTCTCATCATAGTCTAATTTGCTTCTCCACTTTCTCTCTCACTCTCTCTCATCCTGCCCAGTTTCATTTCAACCCCCTTGCATTTCATTTTTGGATATTTTGCTATTACGCTCTTTGCATTTCTCTGTCCGTGAGCCTCACTGGCTGCTGCCTATGGAGGAGGCTGATAAAGAGGTTGTAAGGAAGAGTTCATCATCAGGTTTATTGTGGCTGTTGTACAGTTTTATGGTGTCACAATATAATCCATATACTCTGATTTATCACGAGCACATTTCTTTGCACAATAAACTACTCCAGAACAAGTAGCAGCGAGTAAATTATAGATTGACAAAGGCCTACGGTTGAATTGCCAAATAGATGATTAGAATTTGATCACGCCGTGTTGTAAAACACGTAAGTGACAAGCCATATTGTGCTGAGTTGCAGAATATTTAGATTGTGGAAGATTTACATGGCACCTAGTATTTAACTGTGAATCAGCCACATAACATATCAACATTCAAGATTTTTAAAACAGAATAATTTCTTTGTTTTTGAATAAACGTGTGTATTTGTACCTCATAATTGATCAAATTGCACTCAAGGTCTAAACACCGCTTCATCTTTTATTGTCATAACTGAAAAAACTGTAGACGGCATGGACAATTCAGAAGAGTAAGAATAAGAGTAATCACAGCATGTCCAGACAAAGTTATCTTAAGATTTTCTTTGTCCTCCATATAAAAATATCACATTTGCGAATGGGACTCCAGATGGATGAACAAAGGTTTATGAAACGTTTCGTCAATAAATTGCATATTGTTGAATTATATTTCCAATGGAGAGTCATTGGAGGGATTAGTGATCACAAGTGTCCAGTTTATTCACCCAGCTTTGCCTTTTATGCATTGATATTTCTTAAAATTTTGTAAATACCAGTAGGTAAAAATTGATGGGAATTATGTAATCCATTCAACTGTTCTTTAAATAAGATATATTTTCCATCCATCCATGATCTTTTACCCGCTTCTTCCTTTTTTGGGTCGCGGGGTTTACTGGTGCCCATGTCCAGCAATCACTGTGCGAGAGGCGGGGTACACTCTGGACTGGCCCAGTCCATCACAGGGACACATAGAGACAAACGAGACAAACAACCATTCACTCTCTCACTCACACTTAGGGACAATTTAAAGTTACCAATCAGCCTAACATGCATGTTTTTGGTCTGTGGGAGGAAACCGGAGCACCCGAAGAAAACACACGCATGCACGGTGAGAACATGCAAACTCCACCCAGAAGGGTCCCCGGACCGGGATTTGAACCGGGGACCTGCTCGCTGAGAGGCAGCAGCTCTACCAGTTGGAGGTAGGACCTGCGACCTGTCCAGGGGGTCTCCGCCTCTCACACAGTGACTGCTGGATATGGGCACCAGTGACCCCCATGACCTGAAAAGGAAGAAGCGGGCAAAGATAATAGATGGATGGAATTTTAAAATCGTTAGTAGTTTGCTGTGTGTGGACTTTTATTTTGTAATATCCCTAAACAGTATAAATATGTGTGCATCACATTTGTCTTCATAAATACTTTGTTTTCTTTTCCAAGCAAACAACTCCGAGGTTTGTTTTCACTCACCGAGAATCCCTTTAAGCACCCGATCTAAATTCCAGCGTTGCTTAATTTGCTTAATTATCCATGTTTTCGTTCCCAAGCATCATTGTTTTAGTGTGCTTCAAAATCAGCTAAACCATCTGCAGGTTCCTACGTGACCAAAACATGTTTTTTTGTTTTTTTGCCATTTTAGAAGAACCCCACTGTACGCTTCATAAATGACAAACGTCAAATAAGCACATGAGCAAAGAGCAGCTGAGGAGACACACGAGGACAATGTGCTGGGCTGGGTCCAGGCTAAATGAGCTCTTCATTAATGACCTATAAAGCACAAGGACTGGATGGCTCTTGGCTCTTAGAACTCCCAGAAGTAACTCTAACAAGCCAAATCAAGTGCTGGTGAGAGCTGCTGTCACATGCCACATAAACACACACGTGCACACGCTACACATCCTGCTAATGCGATATCTGGCAGTGTGTTTGTGGGCCACCGCTGCCACTTTCTGCCTACTGACAGCAGTAAGAGCTTCCTGATTTTGCTGACAAATGTTCAGCTTGCTAGGGGCATCACGCTCAAAAGCAGGGGGTACAAGTCGCCATGGTAAGCACATTGAGAATCACGCATGGAGCTTGTTTAAGGCAGCAGTCACACAGTGGATTAAATGCAGCGGCTGACAGTCTACCTTCGCCGTTTGCTTCTCTTTTGTTCCCTCTGTCTTGTTCTTTCTTTTCTTGTCAATTTGTTGGAGTCAATCATTGTCTTTCTTTTGGTTCAGTTCCTGCCTTGCCTCTCCCCAGCTTCATTTTGCTACAGGGGCAAGAAGCACAGCGGTGACACCAGTTGCCTTTACATGCCCCAGTGCACCGTCACGCCTCCTGTCTTGCTTCTTATTCATATCTCTGTCTGCCTGTCTGTCCGACGTCATGGTTTCTGCTTTAGCTGTCATCTTCATCTGTCTTGTGCCATGTTTGATTTAGGCTAAGGTCTGATTTTGTATTTTTCAGCAAGCCCTAACTCAGTACATTCAAACATACTCATTGCAAACTATAAAATAAAAATCATAAAGTTATCCTGAACTACACAATGTGCAGTTTCAAAGTGTTTAGCCAAGTACCGTATTTTACAGACTATAAATGGCCCTTTTTTTTCATAGTATGGCCAGTCCTGCAATGTAAAGTCTGAAGCGACTTATATACATATTTTTCCCTATTCATGACGCAATTTTTGACTGACACGTTAAATGTTAATTCATACAGACATGAACCAAAAAGTAAACATTACCATTTGCAGCCACAAGAGGGCCCTTTAGGCTTTTGACATCTATACAGGAAGCCCTCGAGGTACGTCAGGGATTGGGACCTACGTGTGTGACTTAGGTCGATGTTGTCGTACCTCGCGGACCAAAAACACCTGCCTGTCGTAGGTCCGCGTTTCTGACATAGGTCGCGGCTATACCGCTAACGGAGCGCCGCACACATATTTAATGGCATGAGACTGAACAAGCAGACATACTAGGCCATAAACATGCACAGAACTGTACAGTAAATGAATACAGTACTGTACAATAAATAAAAAATATAATGTCTTACTTTGAGCTGGTCAAAGCCTGCCTTCGTCTTTTAGCATCAGCCGTCCGAGCTCCCCCAGCTTCCTTACGCTCCACACGCACACACGTGGTCAAAACTGTTTAAAAGAATGACTGTTAGCTTCTTAACTTCATACATTTGGAGCCAGAAAAAAAAAAACTTACTGAAAGCCGTTTCTCCGCGATAATCCTCCATCCAAAACAAGCTCGGCGTTAGCTACGGTTAGGCCCCGCCATTAGCAGCAATGGTTAGCATGTCAGTTCATTCAAAAAGGCTGTCGGCTTTGTATCTCCGCGTTAGCTCGGTGTCCCCCGACTGCCAGGCGGACATTTGCGGCGAGCTCCCGGCCGCAGATGGCCCCTCCGCGGCATGTCGGCTCGGTGTCTTCGCCTGTGTTAGCTGCTCTGTTAGCTGCTGTCGTTAGCATGTCGGGCGGCGTTGTGGGAGCGATCGCGGGGCGATCGCCGGCTGCTTCTCCGGGCCTGAGACGTCCACAGAGTTGACCGAGTGTTTCCAGCAAATTTATCCGTATGAGGCAACCCTGATCGGACACACAGTCCTCTAGAGCCAGCTGACAGGAGCATCTATGGCGGAGCTCCATTGACCGCAATGGCGACCGGAAACGACCGGAAGTTGCGTAAATACGATAAAATTGTAATAAAAACGTAATATTAATAATTATACTTTATTTATAAAGCCATTTAAAACAACCACAGCTGCAACAAAGTGCTATACACATGAAATTAATAACATTTAAACACACAAAAAAAAAAAAAAAAAATTTTTTTTTATCATATTTTTATTAAATATGATAAAATCGTAAGTCTGAGTTGCCGTAGGTCGCAGGTGACGTAGGTCGAGGGTTTGCTGTACCTTCCTGCCTGTCTCTCGAATTACTGTTGCTGTAGTAGCCCAGTCACTTGGAAGCTCTTTCTTACCACCCAGAGCCTTTAACAGCTCGTCTCTGAATTTCTCACAACATTCTTCCTTCTTTAGCTTCCACCATTTGGTCTTCTTCTCTCATTTTACTCTTTTTCTCTTCTTCGCAACAACAGTCATTCTACACACAACCATCCAATGCTGTCTGGCCAAGCTCTCCCCTGCCACAACTACAGTCTCCAATAATAACAATTAAATATAATGGATAAAATAAACTTGGTTATCTCACAATAACAAAATTAACGTCTCTCTTCCAAATTACGGTGAATTCTCGCTGAAAGCTGACAACTGTGCAGTTGTCAGCTTTCAGCAAGAAGGTCACCAGATCAAATCCCTGCCACAACCTACTGTATCTGGGTGGAGTTTGCATGTTCTCTCCTAGATTGTCTGGTGCTTGTTGTGTGGATTTTCTCCAGGTATTCTGGTTTCCTCCCACAGACAAAACATGCATTTTAGGCTGATTGGTAACTCAAATTTGTCTCTAGGTGTAAGTGAGAATGAATGGTTGTTTATCTCTATGTGTTCCTGTGGTGGACTGGAGACCTGTCCAGGGTGTCCCCCACCTCTCACACAGTGATTGTTGGACATGGGCACCGGCGACCCCCGTGACCCAAAATGGAAGAAGCGAGTAAAAGATAATGGATGGATGGAAATCAAAGTTAAATAACAGCAGATAAGACTGTCCTTGACTGTGGTAGTTTGGTGGTCAATGTTGTGGTCTTGAAATTCTGAAGTTACAAGTTCAGGTTGTGTCAGGAAGGGCATCTGCCATAAAACAATTGCCAATTATTTCATGTGAGTTTGCTCGCTGTGGCAATCCATGAAGAAGGGAGCAACAAAATGTAGTTTACTTACTTACCATATTTTCCACCCTATAAGTCACATTTTTTTGCATAATTTACATGCCCTGTGACTTATAGGTCAAAGCAACATATTAATGGATTTTCCCCCATATTTATAAACCAATTTTTGGCTGAGACATGACTGTTTTCATTCATTCTGACTGAAAAAAAATTGAATGGTACTATTTTCAGCCACTAGAGAGCAGCAGAGTAGTGGTAGTAGTATGGCATGCCATTATATCATGTAATAGGTAAACGTGGCTATAATGACAAATTCAAAAAGTTCAATTCAAAATCAACTGGACTTTATTTATTTATTGTAATTTACTTTATACTTTGTTTTTTTCTTGAACTTTGTTGAATTTACTATGTCCTGGATGACAGAATTTTCAACAGCTATCAATGACACAATCAGCTTACCATAGTCCTCCACCTTCATTCTGCTTGCTGCTTGGAACCGTCAAAGCTCACTCTGGTCACATCCCATCCAGATGGCTGTAAGTCTTCTAAAATCTATCTATAAACTCCCAACTGGTCCAAAACTGTGCTGCTCACATCGTTTCCAGAACCTCTTCCGCCAGTCTCTATCCTACAGCATCTTCACCGACTCCCCATTAAAGGTCACATCTCCTACAAAATGCTGCTCCTCACCTTTGAAGCCCTCAACAGCCTCGCCCCTCTGTGTCTCACAGAACTTCTCCACATTAACCTACACTCTCAGGTCGTCCTCTTCCTCCATCCAACCACCTGCTCGTCTGGTCACTGGGGGGTCAAGAGCATTCAGTGACTCAGCACCCCATCTCTGAAGACTCTCCCCCTGGACATCAAAAACTCTCTCGCAGTCCAGAAAATAGACCTAATAATATTATTATTATTATTATTATTATTATTATCAGACCTTTATTTATACAGATTAGTTCCCTCGAAGACTCATTTATAAGAGAGACCTGTTACATACAACATACAGGCAGATGAGAAAAAGAACATGAGGGTAGAGGGAAGCCAAAAAAATCGTCACACCATGTCCTGGCCGGGAAACAGTGTAAAAGATGCAAAACAAGACCTCGCAACATAAAGCAGCAGCACACAATGATATCATAATACATTTATGCATAGAGGTCGACAAAGGCGGTGAGTTGTCCATAAACACTCCAGAAAGTTCCCAAGTTCTGATAAGATGGTACAGCATCATGGTTCTGACAAGGCCACAGATGTCTTCAAGGAGGGGGAAATTTAGCTGCATGTGAACAAACACGTTCTATAAATTTGTACCGGTGTGCATGTTCATGTTTCAGGATGAATTATTAAAACAAGACGTCTCTAACCCTGAAGCATGAACAGTTGGTTTGTTATGAAAAGCAGTGGGTTTATAATTGACACTAGACCAGGGGTCTGCAACCTGCGGCTCTAGAGCCACATGCGGCTCTTTGGTTCCTCCACAGCGGCTCTTTCAAGCTTTGACCAAACTAACAGGATTACCGGTAGTTTAAGACATTTTCCTGTCATTTATTTTGCAAATATTTAAATACTGGAACTACAAGGAGTAAACCACTTTAACTTTATG
This sequence comes from Garcialebias charrua, assembly GCA_038048925.1. Lineage (NCBI taxonomy): Eukaryota > Metazoa > Chordata > Actinopteri > Cyprinodontiformes > Rivulidae > Garcialebias > Garcialebias charrua. The sequence goes on along the minus strand of JBBPBX010008324.1, from coordinate 43,545 downwards.
CTTTATCTCTAAACGTAATTTATTTTTCCACAATTAAAAATATTACTTAGGT
>JBBPBX010008324.1:8680-34540 GCA_038048925.1 Garcialebias charrua | reverse complement strand
ACCTGCAGCAGATCATTCAGTTTCAGAGAAACCAAGTAGAGGAGAAGAAGGTAAAACAATTTTAGCTTCAAAAACGCAGTCTGGAAAGGTGGTTATTTGTTGTTTGTGACTGTGACGTGTGCATCTAGAGGATGGAGTTGGAAAGAAAGCAGGAAGAGGAACGCTACGATCGCCTCCGTAAGGACTCCGCTCGTACAGCTCTGCTGATGGAGAGGCAGCAGGCCAGGTTGGACAAGCAGCTGAGGAGGAACCTGGACAGCATCAACGTTCAACTGGCTCAAACACACAAACTGCAGTGAGTTTTTATTTTATTTTAAATAGTTCAGTTTTATTTGTCTCACATGGTCTCAATCTGTATTCAAACTTGTGATTTTCAGGAAGCCAGACATTGAAAAGGGGCGTGTAGAAGACAGCTTCTTCTCACAGTTTAACACCTGCAGCAGATGAAGGTACACCGCAGGGAGGAGTTTTCACTGTACCACCACGTGTGAGGGATAGTTTATTAAAAAAACATGCAACGAGTCGTTTTTTTCTTGCCTCTACTTTGCATATTCGACAGAACTGCGGCACACTTGCATACAGCTGACACTGTATTTTTGTATTTTTAGAGATCTGATTTGCATGAGCAATGATGAGATGTGCACAATATTACTGCAGAAAAATTTATTCTACAACTAAATCAAAATATAATGTATACAAAAGCCAAATGGTTACATTGTTTTTTTTATCACCCTGTAAGCACTTATTATTCAAAAGCACATACAACTAACAAGACAAAAACACGTTAAGCGTTAATCTTTTTCACATCTTTACAAACATATTTAAACAGCCGTAGGGGGTAAAAAGAATGAAATTATTTGTTAATCTTAAAACCCTATATTTTATTCACAGTATTATGCATATCAAATGGTAAAATTAAGACGCTGCACTGCTAGCACTAAATTACTTTTCTAAGCAATCGGAGTTACCATCGCGAAATATTTTGCTAACAAAAATCGTAAATTTCCCATAGGAAATGAATGGGACTTAACTTTTCAGAGAAACTGAGTTACATAGGGCGCCATTTTGGTTCAATATACAAGGCAATATACAAGGCAGGTTCAATACACAAGCTAGTTAGGTGAGTCGGCCATTTTGAATAGAACTAGCTAATTAGGTGAGTCGGCCATTTTGAATCAACCAAGCTCATTAGGTGAGGCGGCCATTTTGAATCAGGGCGCCATCTTGGTTCAATATACAAGGCAATATACAAGGTAGGTTCAATACACAAGCTAATTAGATGAGGCGGCCATTTTGGATGAAATTAGATAATTAGTTGAGGTGGCCATTTTGAATCAACCAAGCTCATTAGGTGAGGCGGCCATTTTATCAGTATGGTACTGATTAATCTTGAGAAATGCGAACGTCAAAGTTGACCAGAGAACAGTTCCATATTCAGAATGAGGGATGGTAGAGAACATATTTCTCACTCATCCTCAGCAGCAGCACACCTGAGTTCACATTTCAAATATCTCTGTGCAAGCATCTTTTACAGCAAATCACAAATACTGAAGATTATTCTACAATTCTAGCATTTTTAAACCGCGTTAGGTCACCTTTTAGGCAATAATTATTATTTATTGCAATAATTCATGCTTTCATGAACATTTCACTCTAAATCTTTGCCAGATTTAGTTTGCTGAGACACAAATATGCAAATTATCCTTGCATAACCTATTAGTTCTCCATGAACTCCTTCCTCTTTGCATCAGTACAGCTAGCCTCAGTCTTGTCACTCAAAGTGGGTGACACAGCACCTGCTAATATTTAACTTAACAGATGACAAAGTAGAGCTTGTTGTGTAAAAAATATAAAAATGTGGATGTAGTAAGATTAAGAGAAATGTGCTTTACGGTTTAAAAATGATTTTCAGAGACAAACTTGTTCCATCGTCTTTGCCACTCAACCATTGCTTTTTCTTGTTGCTGTGCAGTCAAAGAACTATACCTGCAAAGGAGAAGAAAAGTCAGAGGAGTTTATAATTCAGAACGCACGAGGGAACACGCATGAAATCTCACCTGATGGAGTTCATTGCAAGCTGTTTAAGGGAGCCTACGTGGGACTTAATGCCTCCAAAACCCACAAAAGCTTCATAGAAGTCATAAGAGAGACCAGACGTGCCGAACAGGGCAGGATCATCAGAGCTGATGACCACTGGATGATTTTCTGACATCAGGGCGGCTGCCGGATGGTTCCGCAGATCTTTCACCAGCTTTAATACCTACAGAAAGATGTGTGTAAAGAAAAAGCACAGCAGCCTTTAGCGTCGGAGGATATTGAGAAATGCACTCTGGCAGCTAGAGGGCATGGTTTACCAAAGAACAGTGTACCTGGTTGGAGATGGGACACACTTCCACTGCCACACCTCTCTTCCTGGACAAATCTTTGGCCACTGGATGGTGAAGCAGTGCAAATCCATGGCCGATACGTGACGTGTTCAGGAGCAGAGCATCTAATAAGTTCTGATCCACTTCAGTGCCCTCAAGGTCTGCGAGATGTGGAGTCAAACAAGTAGCTTCAAGGTCAGTGAACAAATTCTTCCAGGACTGACTTTTAGTTTGTTTTCCCTTAAACTAAGGACAAAATCAATTTTCTTAGTTTTAATTGTTGCACATAAAAAAACACCGACTCCACAGAGGAGCTCACCTGTCTCTCCAGCGTGGAAAAAGAAAGGGAGTGAGACTCCTCTCTCTGCAGGCAGTGACAAGGCCTCTCTGAAGTACCACAGGGGTCTGCCTCTATCCTCCCGGCCCACCTGTGGATCCACACAGCCAGTTAGCACCATTCTTAACACACAGGGAAGTCATCGTTTTACTTTTTCTCTTGTAAATGAGTCCTCGAGCATGACGGAGCTTTAGGGCCACGCTAAAAAAATTAATTAAAATTACATTGCCACGCCAATAATTTTTTAAAAGCCATTGAGGGGCCAAGATGGTGTAGAGGCAGGGCAGCCGGCTCAGGACCGGAAGGTCCCGGGTTCGATCCCCGGTCACTGCATACCTCGTTGTGTCCCTGGGCAAGACACTTAACCCCGAGTTGCTCCCGGTAGGACTGGATGGCGCCTTGCATGCAGACTACCGCTACCGGTGTATGAATGGGTGGATGGCTGGTACTGTGAAGCGCTTTGGGGCCCCTCATAGGGGGCTGGAAAGTGCTATATAAGTAAGCTCCATTTACCATAAAATTATGATAATAAAGTTGTAGTATTACAAGAATAAAGTCAAATAAAGTCTTAATATTATGAGAATAAAGTCGTACGAAACTTTTTTTTTTTACAGCTGCCATTTTTCCCCCACGAGTTGGAGCCACAATGTGACCTGTCAATCAATCCAGTAGGCGTGTCAACAAATGACCAATCCAAAGCTAAACGAGTCGTAATAATATTATCCGAACTCCGACATGATAAAGCAGAGTTTACCACATTTTAACTGTGGTACAATGAAGAATGTTTCTTCAACTTTATGGTCATTGACGCTTTTACTCAAAACATGTTCCTCTCCTGACCATCAAGTCCATGAACATAGACTCCTTCTCCGTTCAGAATATCTTATATGGATATCTGATAATAAAAAAAGATGAATACTTTGTTAATAACATTATCATAATATTAAAATTATATATACATAAATGCAGATATGGCAAATCTAAGCCATTATGGTCTGTATTCAAACAAGACCTCCAGTTGTTAAAACTTTCATTAAACTGTGCTAAAAAAAACACAAGCAAAAAAGCTCTGATCACCTCGCTCAGATTATATAGCCCTCTGACAGATTATTTTAGTAATTATGTAGAATGTTAGATTAATAGTTATGTGGTTGTTTGATTTACTTGGACTGTATTATTTGCAAACTTTCAAATAAGACTATTACCTAAATTTAAGTTTATGATGGTTGATATGTTAATTTGTTTAAAAATATGTTGATCTTAGGAGGTATGTTAGTAGATATTTGTACATGTTTATATATATCATTGTAATTTGAGATTGTCATTTATTGTTCTATTTGTGTTCCTTTTGTTCTGTATGTTCAACAGTTCAATAAAAAATAAATAAAATAAAAAACTCAAAACATGTTCCAGTACTGCCACCTACTGTTGTTTTTATATGCTGCTTCTGGGATGCATTTACAGTACGTGACATCATTACATCATGACTTTAAAGCTAGGGTATGTAAGATTGTAATGTAGTCTAACTTTTCAAACAATATATTTTTAACATATTTCTTCACTCTGTCACTATCTACTGACAAACTGATGTTAGACAAAGTAATCTCTGAAAAAAACTATAGTCCCCTTGCTTCTCTATCAGCATTTATAAAAACACTAAAAACACAGAGTGACCAGGACAATGACAGCCAATAAAAACAGAGTTTGTAACCAGCCAATTAAAAACAGAGCTTGAATTTGAATCAGCCAATAAAAACAGAGCTTGAATTTGAATCTCAGCAGAGCCTCCCCCTCAGAGCCATATATGGCTCTGAGGGGGAGGGATCAGAATGCTTTGCCTGTTGAAAATTTTTCTAAGTTCTGCACTCTACAGAAAGTTACACATAGCACCTTTAAATGTTGTTTCCGTTTGAAAACGGTGCTCAGTGAGTGAAACTGTGTAATCTGTTAGCACATCAGCATCAGATTATTATCAGCATCAGATTATTATCAGCATCAGGAGTTTGAACCTGCTTACAGTCAGGTGGTACGCTCCAGCTCTCTGCAGGTAAAGAGCATTTAGCTTCAGATTGGTCACGTTCTGACTGGATTGACTACTGGATTGACTGACAGGTCGTGTCATGAATCTAACTCATGGAAAAAATTAATAAGAAAATTAACAAGAGCTGTAAAATAAACAAACAAAAAACGTCTTGGACATAATTTTTTTTATGCGTGGCCCTAAAGCTCCGTCGTACTCGAGGCTCGATGGGATCTAACCGGCCTAAGGGCGGCCGTGGCGTAGTGGTAATGGCAGTCGTCTCCCGATCGGAAAGTTGGCGGTTCGACTCCCGGGACCCGCACCATGTGTCGTTGTGTCCTTGGGCAAGACACTTAACCCTGAGTTGCTCCCGGTAGGACTGGAAAGCACCTTGCATGGTAGTCTGCCGCCACCGGTTTATGAATGTGTGTAGCATTCAATATATGTGTAGCACTTTGAGATTTTCAGTAATGAAAAGTGCGTTATAAATTGAATTAATTATTATTATAATTATTACTAACCGGTATAAATAAAGGTTGAATGAATGAAAAATTGTTTCACTTTTATATATTTTTTCAATCTAGTAAATGAAACCATATGTTTTTTTCTTCCCCCCCACAGTAGTCCTATCCAGAGGGTAAGTCATGTTGACTCTCACCATGTCAAAACCAGCCATGAAGTCAGGAAAGTCTTTCTTCAGCTTCATTGCGTCCTTCACAGCTTCAGTCATAACTGATGCATTTACGCCCCTGAAACAAACAGTACGTCAGATAAATAATCGTTAAATAAAAATCCTCTTGATGTTTGACTCGTGTCAGAAAATGACCGGTCAGATCTATTTTAAAAGCTCAGTGAAGTCACCTGTTAATTGTAACAATGATTCTTGCTCCAAAGAAGTCCTGGTGCTCTGCCATGAACTGCCTGGTGACCTCCTGGTAGGTCTTCAGGGTCCAGGCTCTGTCATGGGTGCTGCCATCTATCTCATAAACCTGAGTGCCAGCGATACAACGTCACAACCGGCGAACGGAAACACCGGACACGAAGCAGACGAGACGCAGATGATGCGAAGGCGGACGTTACCTCTGGAAGGAGAGCGCGCAGTTCCAGATACATGACGTTGTCTGTGTGGAACTGGGTGAGGCCTTGATAGAAATAGTCTCTGAACACAGGGGCGTAAGTGACCAGACCCCAGAGAGCGAGGAAAATCTGTTCAAACTTATCCCACACCACATCCTGACTGGGGTATGTTGCCTCTGGATCCTGATCAGTGAAAAGCGTCAGATTCCTCACGATGCTGAGAGAAAGTAGGACATTGTTGAAGAGAAGACAAGATACAAGAGTCATTCAGAAAGTAAGGACCATCTTGTTAAGATTTTAGACAGAATGCGTCATTATTGGTTTATTTCCCAACAGTGTCATTGCACACCACTAAAACATCTGGTTCTAGTAAAGGAGTGCACCTGTAGGGGTTAGTCTAGTGCAGGGGTCAGCCATTTTACGCCTTCGTTCACTAAATTAAAAGTGTTCAGAGCCGCAACAACATGCTACAACTGTGATTATCAACTGGTGGCCCATGGGCCACTTTAGGTTTGTTGGAAGGAGCTTTTGTGGCCACTAGGGGTGACATTATAAATATAAAACAACTAATAATTTATATTTTTACAATTTTAGGCAAATGAAAAGACCAGATTATTTTAAAGAGAGGGTTTTTTAGTTAATAAAAGCAATGAACTATGCAGACCTAAGTAATATTTTTAATTGTGGAAAAATAAATTAAGTTTAGAGATAAAGCATAAAGTTAAAGTGGTTTACTCCTTGTAGTTCCAGTATTTAAATATTTGCAAAATAAATGACAGGAAAATGTCTTAAACTACTGTACCGGTAATCCTGTTAGTTTGGTCAAAGCTTGAAAGAGCCGCTGTGGAGGAACCAAAGAGCCGCATGTGGCTCTAGAGCCGCAGGTTGCAGACCCCTGGTCTAGTGTCAATTATAAACCCACTGCTTTTCATAACAAACCAACTGTTCATGCTTCAGGGTTAGAGACGTCTTGTTTTAATAATTCATCCTGAAACATGAACATGCACACCGGTACAAATTTATAGAACGTGTTTGTTCACATGCAGCTAAATTTCCCCCTCCTTGAAGACATCTGTGGCCTTGTCAGAACCATGATGCTGTACCATCTTATCAGAACTTGGGAACTTTCTGGAGTGTTTATGGACAACTCACCGCCTTTGTCGACCTCTATGCATAAATGTATTATGATATCATTGTGTGCTGCTGCTTTATGTTGCAAGGTCTTGTTTTGCATCTTTTACACTGTTTCCCGGCCAGGACATGGTGTGACGATTTTTTTGGCTTCCCTCTACCCTCATGTTCTTTTTCTCATATGCCTGTATGTTGTATGTAACAGGTCTCTCTTATAAATGAGTCTTCGAGGGAACTAATCTGTATAAATAAAGGTCTGATAATAATAACAATAATATTATTAGGTCTATTTTCTGGACTGCGAGAGAGTTTTTGATGTCCAGGGGGAGAGTCTTCAGAGATGGGGTGCTGAGTCACTGAATGCTCTTGACCCCCCAGTGACCAGACGAGCAGGTGGTTGGATGGAGGAAGAGGACGACCTGAGAGTGTAGGTTAATGTGGAGAAGTTCTGTGAGACACAGAGGGGCGAGGCTGTTGAGGGCTTCAAAGGTGAGGAGCAGCATTTTGTAGGAGATGTGACCTTTAATGGGGAGTCGGTGAAGATGCTGTAGGATAGAGACTGGCGGAAGAGGTTCTGGAAACGATGTGAGCAGCACAGTTTTGGACCAGTTGGGAGTTTATAGATAGATTTTAGAAGACTTACAGCCATCTGGATGGGATGTGACCAGAGTGAGCCAGGATGACGGTACTGTTGGGTGAGAGGGATGGACGGAGACGAGTGACGTTACAGATATATGGGATTTAAATAACGTGTCGTCTAGGATCGTTGATCCTCTGTTTGAATTTGATAAGCATATTAGTGCTGTTATCAACTTGGCCACTTTCTTCCAGCTGAGCGCTCTTGCAAAGATAAAACCTTCTGTCCTCGGCCTGATCTAGAGAGGGATAGCCACACGTTTATTACATCGTGTTTGGATTATTGTGGATCCATCCATCCATCCATCTTCTTCCGCTTATCCGGGGTCGGGTCGCGGGGGTAGCAGCCTAAGTAGGGAGGCCCAGACTTCCCTCTCCCCAGCCACTTGGAGCAGTTCCTCCGGGGGAATCCCAAGGCGTTCCCAGGCCAGCCGAGAAACATAGTCCCTCCAGCGCGTCCTGGGTCTTCCTCTGGGTCTCCTCCCGGTGGGACATGCCCGGAACACCTCACCAGGGAGGCGTCCAGGAGGCATCCTAACCAGATGCCCGAGCCACCTCAACTGGCTCCTCTCGATGTGGAGAAGCAGCGGCTCTACTCCGAGTCCCTCCCGGATGACTGAGCTTCTCACCCTATCTCTAAGGGAGAGTCCAGCCACCCTGCGGAGAAAACTCATTTCAGCCGCTTGTATCCGAGATCTTGTTCTTTCGGTCATAACCCAAAGCTCATGACCATAGATGAGGGTGGGAACGTAGATCGATCGGTAAATTGAGAGCTTTGCCTTTTGACTCAGCTCTCTCTTCACCACGACAGACCGGTACAGCGCCCGCTTCACTGCGGACGCTGCACCTATCCGCCTATCGATCTCACGCTCCAGTTTTCCCTCATTCGTGAACAAGATCCCGAGATACTTAAACTCCTCCACTTGGGGCAGGACCTCCTCCCCGACCCGGAGAGGGCATGCTACCCTTTTCCGGCTCAAGACCATGGCCTCGGATTTGGAGGAACTGATCCTCATCCCGGCCGCATCACACTCGGCTGCAAACCGCTCCAGTGAAAGTTGTAAATCACGAACTGATGAAGCCAGTAGGACCACATCATCTGCAAAAAACAGAGAAGCGATTCTAAGGTCACCAAAACGGATCCTCTCAACACCTTGGCTGCGCCTAGAAATTCTGTCCATAAAAGTTATGAACAGAATCGGTGACAAAGGGCAACCTTGGCGGAGTCCAACTCTCACCGGAAACGAGCCTGACTTACTGCCGGCAATGCGGACCAAGCTCTGACACCGGTCGTACAGGGACCTAACAGCCCTTATCAAAGGGCCTGGTACCCCATACTCCCGGAGTACCCCCCACAGAACCCCCCGAGGGACGCGGTCGAATGCCTTCTCCAAGTCCACAAAACACATGTAAACTGGTTGGGCAAACTCCCACGCACCCTCCAGGACCCTGCTGAGGGTGTAGAGCTGGTCCAGTGTTCCACGACCAGGACGAAAACCACACTGCTCCTCCTGAATCCGAGGTTCGACTATCCGACGGACCCTCCTCTCCAGAACCCCTGAATAGACCTTACCAGGGAGGCTTAAGAGTGTGATCCCCCTATAGTTGGAACACACCCTACGGTCCCCCTTTTTAAATAGGGGAACCACCACCCCAGTCTGCCAATCCAAGGGAACTGCCCCCGATGTCCACGCGATATTGCAGAGTCGCGTAAGCCAACACAACCCTACAACATCCAGAGCCCTAAGGAACTCCGGGCGAATCTCATCCACCCCCGGAGCCTTGCCACCGCGGAGCTTTTTAACCACCTCGGCGACCTCAGCACCAGAGATCGGAGAACCCGACCCAAAGTCCCCAGGCTCTGCTTCCTCAGTGGAAGACGTGCCAGTAGGATTGAGGAGGTCTTCGAAGTATTCCGCCCACCGACTCACAACATCCCGAGTTGAGGTCAGCAGCACGCCACCTCCACCATAAATGGTGTTGGTCTCGTACCTCTTTCCCCCCCTGAGACGCCGGATGGTGGACCAGAATCGCCTCGAAGCCGTACGGAAGTCATTCTCCATGGCCTCTCCGAACTCCTCCCACGCCCGAGTTTTTGCCTCAGCAACCACCCGAGCCGCATGCCGCTTGGACTGCCGGTACCTATCTGCTGCTTCCGGGGTCCCACAGGCCAAAAAGGCCCAATAGGACTCCTTCTTCAGCCTGACAGCATCCCTCACTGCCGGTGTCCACCACCGGGTTCGAGGGTTGCCACCACGACAGGCACCAACAACCTTGCGGCCACAGCTCCGATAAGCTGCCTCGACAATAGAGGCGCGGAACATGGCCCACTCGGACTCCATGTCCCCCGCCTCCCTCGGAACGTGTTCAAAGCTCTCCCGGAGGTGGGAGTTAAAGCTCCGTCTTACGGGAGACTCTGCCAGACGTTCCCAGCAGACCCTCACGATACGTTTGGGTCTGCCAGGTCTGACCGGCATCCTCCCCCACCATCGGAGCCAACTCACCACCAGGTAGTGGTCAGTAGACAGCTCCGCCCCTCTCCTCACCCGAGTGTCCAAGACATGCGGCCGCAGATCAGATGAGACGACAACAAAGTCGATCATCGAACTGCGACCTAGGGTGTCCTGGTGCCAAGAGCACATATGGACACCCTTATGCTTAAACATGGTGTTCGTTATGGACAATCCATGACGAGCACAGAAGTCCAATAACAGAACACCACTCTGGTTCAGATCAGGGGGGCCGTTCCTCCCAACCACACCCCTCCAGGTCTCACTGTCATTGCCCACGTGAGCGTTGAAGTCCCCCAGTAGAACAAGGGAGTCCCCAGGAGGCGCACTCTCCAATACCCCCTCCAAGGACTCCAAAAAGGGTGGGTAGTCTGAGCTGCCGTTTGGTGCATAGGCACAAACAACAGTCAGAGCCCGTCCCCCCACACGTAGGCGAAGGGAGGCTACCCTCTCGTTCACCGGGGTGAACCCCAACGTACAGGCACCAAGATGGGGGGCAACCAGTATGCCCACTCCTGCTCGGCGCCTCTCACCAGGGGCAACTCCAGAGTGGAAGAGTGTCCAACCCCTCTCAAGGAAACTGGTTCCAGAGCCAGAGCCATGCGTTGAGGTGAGTCCGACTATTTCTAGTCGGAACCTCTCAACCTCACACACTAGCTCAGGCTCCTTCCCCACCAGAGAGGTGACATTCCATGTCCCAATGGCCAGCTTCTGTAGCCGAGGATCAGACCGCCAGGGTCCCCGCCCTCGGCCGCCACCCATCTCACATTGCACCCGGATTATTGTAGTTCTTTGTATTCAGGGTTGGACAAGAGCTCCCTGCAGCGACTGCAGAGCGTCCAAAACGCCGCAGCCCGTCTGTTGACAAACACAAGGAGGCGTGAATCCATTACCCCCGTTTTACACTCCCTTCACTGGCTCCCTGTTGCTTTTCAGGTGAAATTCAAAGTTTTATTGATTGTTTAAAGGGCCCATCTTACCTAAGCAAGCTGCTGCAGCCCTACACTCCATCCAGAGCCCTGAGGTCAACCTCTTGTTGAGTGTCCCTAAAGCGAGGTTGAAGACTAGAGGTGACAGAGCCTTCTCTGTGGCAGCACCCAGACTGTGGAACAGCCTCCCTCTGTCTGTGAAGATCTCTCAGTCAGTAGATCTGTTTAAGTCCAGACTGAAAACACTTCTGTTCTCCCTGGCCTTCACTCATATCAGTACGTGATTGACCCGAGTTTTGGGGAAATTGCAGCAAATATGCAGTAGCTGTCTTGGTTTGTATTAGTACTATTGTTTTATTGGTATTTTACTGCAAATTTTATCATACGTTTATCTTTTAAACAAAATTTTTTCTTCCGTTTATCATATTTTATCTACAATGTTGTATTGTTGTGAAGCACTTTGGTCACTCGTGGTTGTTTTTAAATGTGCTATATAAATAAACTTGGAATTGAATAGGATGATCATTTTAGGACAATGATAGAATAATGAACTGTGACATGTAAAAGTGTGAAAATAAAGATTTCTTGTTTTGTTGGAGGTAGCTTATTTCCAATTACTTTTAAAATACTTTCGTAAAATTGCAGCGCCACAAAGATTGAATCACCTGTCATCTAGATCTGTGGCGTTGATCATTTTGGCTCGAAGGTTCTCCAGCAGAGCCCAAGACGAGCACCGCGGCAGAGGTTTTGGCTGCTGAGACGAGAAGATGAATCTGATGGACTGGCCGTCAGTCCAGCACATGTAGCAGTGTGGGCGATACGTCACGTTCTTCACCAGCCACTCAGCATCCACCATGGAGAAGTCATGGACATGAAGAGCTCCACCTGAAACAGAGCGATAAAGAATTTAAAGGGTGTAAAAATTGGAGAAAAATAAATAACGTCAGTAAGCGTCCCGATTGAAACAAGGCAGATGATGCAAAAATCTATTTTTCAGTCTTAACATTGGTTTAATGATTTTAGCCCTAGACAAAGTTTTATGGGGCTCATAGGCAGAATTTGGTTCAGGGTTCCCAATCTACATCAGCACCCATAAGAACTCTGATTTAGGTCATCGTCCTTGCTTTGTACATTAAATACAACCATTTGCTGTAAGCACAGTTTTAAGTAGACTATAGAAAAATGAAAATTAGAAACATTTCTTTCAAATTGTGAAGTCCAAGCGTTTTACATGTATTTTCTAACACTGAAAAGCAAAAACAGACAATGATGTTTTCACCCCCATCTGTCTGTCCAGTGTACATCCTCAACTGGTTAAACTTTTGGAGCAACCCCATTCAAGATGGCTGCCACAGCCAAGTGACCTTAAAAAACACAAATGTTGCTATGACTCAGTCAATCTTACAAGTACAGTACTGAGCTAAAATTTGGTATTGGCAGCTGCAAGTTGTTACAGACACAAACTCTTGCGACATCGCAGAAGACTGGATAAGATTATCTTTTAGGGTTGACCAAAACGGCTACAACTTTGTCCGTTCTCAACATAAAATGATCTTAGTCTAACTCTCAAATTCAGTTGTGCGACCAGCTTTGTTGTATGGTCTTGAGGCACTGAAAAATAGACAGGAGAAAGACTGGAAGTGGCAAATGTAGATGCTGAGGTTCTCCTTAGGAGTGACAAGGACGAGTAAGACTAGGAAAGAGATCATCAGAGGTACAGCACATGTTGAACAACTGGGAGATAACGTTAGGGAGGCCAGACTGAGATGGTTTGGACATGTCCAGAGGAGGGACAGTGGGTATATTGGTAGAAGGATGTTAGAAATGCAGCTGCCAGGAAAAAGACAAAGAGGAGATACTGTATCATGCAGTTAGAGAGGACATGAAGGTAGTTGGAGTGAGGACAGAGGATGCAGAGGACAGAGTGAGATGGAGGATGTCTCGCTGTGGAGACCTGTGAAGAAGCCAAAAGAAGAATAACTCTCAAATTCAATATAGTGGGGGATATCCTGAAAATAAGCTATAGCTTTAATCTATTTAGAAATAACATTTGTAGTATAGTGTCAATTCAGCTGCTCTTGTTTCAAGTTAAACCCCCAACATTCTGAAATTTATTTGAGGCGGATGTTAAAAAATATATATATACAGTAGTTGAAGTAACCAGTGCAGGGAGCCGTGATGACAACTGTATACCTTTCGGCATCTTTTGCAGCAAACTGAAGATGGGACTGGTCCTGATGAGATCCCTGGCCCTGAAGAAGTGCATGGCGGGAGGAAAGTGTTCCCTGGCCGTCTCCTCCTGCTTTATCTTCAGCAGGAGCGTGTCCAGCTGCTGCTCAGCATCAGTCAGCACCATCTGCCCTCCTGTCTGCATGAAGGCCTCCAGCTGCATGAGAGCCTCCCTCTGCCTGGGGTCTGGGACGGCCAGTCCACAGGTCAGGAAGCACAGGAACACCACGGCCGCGTGGGGGCGCTGTGGCTCCACAGACATTGTGTGAGTGGAGAGGACAACAAACACAAACTGTACTGGGATTTAACAGGATGTGGGTCTACAGAAACAGTGGCCTCTTTGCAGAATTGAAAACAACTTGTTCTGCGTTGAATGAGACAAAAACTAAATTAGCGGAACAGAGACGCGGGAAGAAACAGGCCCAGTTACCAGTTGTTTGCGTATTTCTGCGTACATCTACAGGCAATGAAAACAAAAGGAGACGTGTTCTGTAAATGCGTCGAGACACAAAAAGTCACACGTTACGTTACCCTGCGTTAATCGCGGCTGCTTCGTTTTGTTTGTTAAAAAAAATAAATAAATGTCCAGCTGAAGTGAAGGTAGGTGCACAAACAATGCTAACAATGTCTGGACCGCCGCTGTCCCGTTTGTCAACAGCGCAGCTGAGCGTCACGTCGAAAATAAACTAAATAAAAATGACACGAAGGAGTTTACCAGACTATGTCAGGTTTTTAAAAAAACTGTCCAATAGGGTTCTTTAACACGACTGCGACACGAAAATAAAAACACTTAACGGTTATAAACAGGAGTACATAACGTTTTCTATATTGCCCAGCGCGTTGTCTTCCAGGCGCCAACGTCCCGCCTTCTTCGATGTGATTGGCTAAAAAGTGACATCCTTTGATTGGTTCTTGTGAAGGCCAGCCTGGAGACAGATATTACCTGCAAGTTTTTAGTTTGAGTTGTTCTTTTGCCCTGAAATACTAGTTTTTCTAATAAGTAAGAGCAAATGAAAAAATGCTAATGCTTTTTTAAAATTTAGCAAATAATGTTACATGTAATGAATGAACTATTTAAAAATGCCAATATGTGGATATTGTTGTCTGATATATGTCAGCGCGTGGCGTGGAAGCTGCACAGCTGCAGAAATAAAAGCTTTGCAGAGAGTGGTGAAGGCCGCACAGAAGTCTGTTGGAGTCAGCCTCCCCACCATCACAGACATCTCCAGATGCAGGAAGAGGGCCACCTGCATCATGAAGGACCCCACTCACCCAGCAGACTTTTTGCCCCACTCCCCTCAGGAAGGAGGTTAATGTAGAACCACTAGACTGAGGAACAGCTTCTACCCTGAGGCTGTTACTCATGAATCTCTAACCAGGACAATCACCATGAAAAAGAAGTCACGTCATGTTGCTGCTGATCTGTTTCATGTTAATGTGTTCGTGCTCATCTGCTCACAGACTCATGTTTGTGCTGCTGTTACAAATAATGTTTTTTATGCTATTAGTGCTTAGCGTATTTTTAGTTGATGTTTTTCTTAGTTCATATCTTAGATCTTATTAGTTTTTATTTTACTGTTGGATGTAACTGGGACCCTGTCGTTCCACCACATGTACTGGTACCACATGTGGTGCGAATGACAATAAAGAAACTCTGACTCAGATTGTTTATACTTTCAAATTATAAAACTCCATAGAGGGTTTTGAAATTTTTATAATTAAAAACAAACGTTTTCACAATCCTGAGCAAAAGCTACAATGTGACCTTGAAACAAAATCTGTCATGTGACACAACTGTTCTTAAAAACATTTAATTAAAACTGTTTAGCATTTGTTTCCTTCATGCTCTTTTATAATTGTTTACAACAACCTGCCTAATTAGGCTCAGTTAATGTATCTTAATTACAAGACTCATGTGCATGTTTTGTTGTCAACTTTGTCCCATTTAAACCCGAACAAAAACAATAATTACATGTGAACTAACAAGGATCCTTCTGAAGACAGTCTGCCTCATGTTACAGCGGACGACTGCAGACAGATCAGGCAGATGAAGCAGGATTCAGTCTAACAGGATGGACTAATTGAAAGTGTTGTGGCTCAACAGATTACAGCACTATCTTACCAAAAACAAAAAGCAATGCATTATATTAAAATGTTTTGCAAGCATAAACCTTAGGAGAAAACTACTGTACTGTACTTGTTTGTTGAATTCTTACTTGTACTGTACTTGTTTGTTGAATTTCAATTGCATTTTTATTTCACTTGTTCAAAAAAGCTTTCTGTGTGTAACTTTTATTACTTGTGTTATTTTAGTATGTAGCATTTTTTTTTTTATTTTTTTTATTTCCATTGCCTTCTTTTATCGCTGTGGTTTCTTATTCTATTTTCATTGATCTATTGTTCCCGTTTATTTTTCTTTTTATCCTGTTAAGCACCTTGGTCAATGCAAGGCATTGTGGAAGGTGCTATACAAATAAAGTTTATTATTATTATTATTATTATTATTAATTCTATGTTATGCTGTTACAGTAGGAGATACAGGTACTGTAATTGTTTATTTCTAAAATACAATAACTAGTACTACACTTTTGCTTGAGAAATTGTTTATTTATTTCTAAGACAGTATAGAAAATAATCCAATCCATTGCCAAAATAATCTGTCAGTCAGATAAGAACATGTAAACGTCAACAACAAAAAAAGGGTACAAGTCTTTTTTTCCCCCAATGCCATAATGCTATTGAGGTAAAGGAAAAAGTGTTTAAAAAAACAACAAGAAAACAAATTTATATTAAAGATGAGTCCAAAAATGTACAAAAATTCTTAAAAGAGCAAATAAATATAATTCACATTAAATCACACCTAAATGTTTTTTCTAGTGCAGAGATGACAGCAGAGTAAAAGTGAGAATTGAATGCACACTTCCAATCAACTGGTGCCAGTTCTACTCACCAGAAACACACACACACACACACCTGTACACAATAAGACAATATCACAAGCTCACAGATCTTTAATGACAGCACCATCCTTCATACAACAAACAGCATGAACGCTACCTCCTTTGTGGCAAACTAGGCTCACTAAATATCTAAATAATTTGAGTTATTGATGACTCGTGGGACATTAACAAAACAGTCTCAGACTCTTACCTTCTTCATTTGTCTAGTCTTTAATTTACATAACTAAAGACACTGTTAAGCTAAAAATACAGGTAATTCAACTGTATGACTCATTACAGACCCCAGACTGGATTCCTATCTAGTTGCCCAACAACATAAAGGCAATTTAGCATGAAAATGAGCAATTTCTGGAATCCTGTTTTTGAAATACGATGGTATTGTCTAACACACATTCATAAAAAATATGTTGATGTATGATAAAAATCGAATGTTTTTTTTTTTACAAGCCTAAAATGTAAAAGTGGTGGCAAGATAATTACCAGTAGGTGGAAATAAAATGTCAACCTGGGGTCTGGTGTGACGAGAAGGAGCTTTGTAGGTGTCAAACAGTGACTTTATGAGGTAGATTCAGGTTTCGCCATTGTTTGACTGCACTAGGAGGACTATCAAGGAAAAAAAAAACATTACTTCCACAGTTCACATAAATTTAACAAAAACAAAAGGGAACTAAATATTCTGGCTGTTAATAGAATAAAAAATTATTGTGATGGCAAGTGGCATGTCACCAAATTAAGAGAAATACAAAATAAGAATTCAATCAACTTTGACAAAACAAAACACATACTAGGCAAGCTGTGTGCTAACTCGCTTATTAACCTCCTAGGACCTGGCATCCACATATACAAGAGTTCGGGTCTTAGGAGGTTAAGGACAACTACCTGGAACGTTTTATTATCAGCATCGTCTTGAACTGGAACAAATCAGTCCCATTTTTAACGATGCTGCTCCTTCTTCCAACGATTCATAAAAATACCCGTATCAAGAAACTGTACACCCTGAGGATTTGCTTTGTACTAACATTAGGAAGAAGAAGCGTTCGAAGAAGTAACTGTGAAAACAGCAGGTTTAGGCAGGAAGAACTAAAAATCCAAACACGACTGAGGAATGCAGCAAAACTACTGGATGCATTTATGTTTGTTCTGTGCACGTGCAATGGACCAGGGAATGAGACATCTAAAAGAAAAATCCAAGATTATTCTCATCCAAGGTAGATCTCAGCAGTATAGGTGGCAATTAATATAAACCTTTTCATACATTTCTACAATAACAGAGAACGACTAGGAGACAAACAAAGGCCACTCAGTTTTAGGATGTACAGACTGATTAAATCCATAGTGCATAAAACAGAATCAGGTACATTTTGATACAAACAGCATCTTCATTGCCTGTCCCTCTCTGCTAAAACATTCTTAAAAATGAAGGCAGCTTTGAAAGATGCATAAATTATTTTTTTACCCCTCAAGCTGAGAAATCTGTTAGGCTTAGGGGTTAAAAAAAAAAAAGAAATGACAGCTGATGCTTTCAGAAGAGTGGTCAGTGTTGTTTGTCCTTTAATGTGCAACTAATGTGCTGCCTGTATTGTCTACACATTTACTAATACATTCATCATAGAAGCCAAGGCATCTGCAAGGGGCCTGTGAGTCGACTGTGTGTGGGTGGCAGTCTCAAAGTACCTCGTTATCTGCACCTGAGTTTAAAAAGATATAGTTGGAATACAAACAGCTCCTCTCTTGTGTCACAGTCCAGGCAGTAGCAGGATGGTGATGAGTGGCTGTTAATCCATCCATGCTTTGGCTGCTTGTGTAGAGGAGGACTGTCCAGTGTTCTCAAAGGCCATGCCGCCTGTATTTGGCAGGTTGACCTAGTGGTTAAAAAGATCCCAGTCTGTGGGAAAAGAACAGCTTCACAGCTCCTGTTGGGAGGCAAAAATTCCACTGATGTGTCCTTGAGCAACTCAGGGAATTCCTCACAGTTCCACAGAGTTATTCTGTGACTGGTCTTATAAAGCAGGAAGAGAGAAGAGAATTGATCTCCGAGGCTCAAAGATATTCACATTTTTTTATTATCTCGGTAATACCAGCTGCCTGGTTGGATCTTCAAGTCCACTGGAAAGGCAAAGCTCAAGTATAACGCAACAACACGAACAGGTGATGTAGGTGGAGAAAGCCACGGCGGCTTCCTGTCTTTGCCAGATGTCTATCATGTCTGAAAGAAAGAATATTTAGATGAAACATGGATGCCCTTCAGGCATTATTCTGTGTTAAGACATACTTAAAGCATCAAAAACATTATTAAAGCAAGGATAATAATAATAATAATAATAATGAATTCAATTTATAACGCACTTTTCATTAGTGAAAATCTCCAAGTGCTACACACATTGAATGCTACACACATTCATACACTGGTAGCGGCAGACTACCATGCAAGGTGCTTTCCAGTCCTACCGGGAAAAACTCGGGGTTAAGTGTCTTGCCCAAGGACACAACGACACATGGTGGGGGAACCGGGATTCTAACCGCCAACCTTCCGATCGGGGGACGACTGCCATTACCACTACGCCACGGATGCCAGGATGATTACAACAAGTGTCTTAAAGGCTGTGAGATCAGGGTTATCAAATAATCAAACATATTATATTTTTACTCACTTTGATTAGTTGGTATTTCGCAATCATTGTTTACTTCCTGAACTGCCTGGAGCAGTCGTCATCTGTTGTCTGTGAACACATAATAAACATTTTCTTATCACGATTGGTTAGTTTGGCACAGCTAGGCTACTAGAGAATATTAAACAGATTTGACTCTGTGTGTATTTTTTTATTCAGCTTATTTTTAATTTTCTAAATTTGACTTTAAAATTAGAGTTTTGTTACGATTCTGCTAGTCATTCACTCTTTGATACATGGACCATGTGTATTTGGTAAAAGTTTGAGAATAAGCAACTTCAACTACACTACGGGTGGTCCCCGATTTACGAGTGCTCTTACTTACGAGGCTCAGGATTTACGAGATTATCATAATTAATAAAAATATGAAATTAAAAAATATATATACCGGTATATATATATATTTATTTATTTTTTGTGTGTGTGTGTGTGTTTAAATGTTCTTAATTTCATGTGTACAGCACTTTGTTGCAGCTGTGGTTGTTTTAAATGGCTTTATAAATAAAGTATAATTGTTATTTTTATGTTTTATTTCAATTTTTAGTGTATTAGCGATCGCTCCCAAAGCGCCGCCGCCTGACATGCAACGAGCAGAGCTAAGCGGGCGGGGATTGGACATGCCGGCGAAGGGAAAATCTGCGGCCCGGAGCTGCTGGCTTTGGAGGACCGTGCGTCCGATCAGAGGTTGCCTCATACGGATAAATTAGCTGGAAACACTCTGTGAACTTTATGTATGTGTCTGGTCTTGAGCAACAGCCGCCATCGCTCAGCGATCGCTTCCAAAGCGCCGCACGACAACATTAGCTCATGGGCTAAGCTAAGGCTAGGCTAAATGCTAAGCGGACCCCCACCAGAACCAAACCGAACCGATGGCCGGGAGCTCGCCTCAATGTCCGGGAGCTCGCCTAAGATGTCGGATGGACACCCAGCTAACGTGGAGAAGCAGCTTCGACAGCCTTTTTTGGATGTGCTACATGCTAACGAGTGCTAATGAGAGCAGGCCTAATCTGGCGGGGGCTAACAACAGCTAACGCGGGCAGCTTGTTTGAACGAACGCCGCGGAGAAACGGCTTTCGGTAAGTTTATTAAATATTTTTCTGGCTCCAAATGTATGAAGTTAGCGTACTAACAGTCCTTCCTTTAAACAGTTTGGACTGCGTGGTGCTGCAGAAAGCTGGGAAGCTCGGACGTAACACGGCGGAGCTAAGAGACGAGAGAAGCTGCGCTCAAAGTAAGAAATTAATTTTTTATATTTTTTATAAATGTTTTAAATTGTTTTAAAGTGTTAGGATAGTTGAAATGCTTGGTAACTTCATTATACGTGTTCAGTGGCGGCTCGTGTGTTATATAAAGGTCGATTAAAGATCAGTACGGACTTACGAGATTTTTGTCTTACGAGAACCTCGAAGGAACGGAACTCGCTCGTAAGTCGGGGACCACCTGTAGTTGTATTGAAAAACTGTCAAGAGTAAAAAAACGGGTTACCCTGGGAAAATGAAGCGCCCTGGTGCTAGACTTTGCTGTTGAATCATCATGTCCTGAAAGTGCCCACCGGGTCTGGGTTGTCTGTACATGGCCATACGTGTTTGACCCGGGGAGTAGGGTAGTTGTTGGGGCCGCTGCAGAGCTTCCATCAGGTGTGGGTGAGGTCTCTGGGCAGCATAGCGTCCTGGATCTGGGTATGGCTGACCAGGATAAAGGGTTCCATTTCCAACTCGACAGCCCTGAGACATCAAATGTGGTGGAGGGATGGTGCCTTGTTGCATTCCAGGGTGCAAAGCTTGAGGGTCATACATAAACCCAGTTGTTAGGTGAGAAACAGATGCAGAAGGATGCTGCTGGTGTAGTGGCTGGATGCTTCGATGATGAGCAGCTGCATTGTGACTATCGAGGTCCAGGATTTCTTTAGGACTTTCAGGCTGATCTGAGTTCTCAGTATGAGCCTGCTTAGCTGGACTGCCACTGGTGTCTGCATCAGCTTGCTCCTTGTTTTCACACTTCCCTTCCTCAGAACCTGCTGAATATGGCCCAGCTTCAGATACAGGGCCTGGAGATAGCAAGCTAGCACTGGTGGAGCTCTCAGAGCCCAGTGGAGACATACTGCTCTCCTTTGACTGACCGTTGGATCTGGCGCTGGCTACAGGCAGGTAGGCACTGGGTGGTATGGGTTGATGAGGCTGATAAGGAGATTGTTGCCACTCTTTAGGAGGATAGCCACCTCTGCTGAGAGCTTGGTTATGACATTGAGATTGGGAATTAGGCTGGGTGTAGTAGGCTTGTTGCTGGTACTGATGTGATGCGTACAGATTTCTAAGAGCTTGTGGGTGCTGCTGTCCTGACATTTGGTAGTAGGCATTCCCTGCCTGCTGGTGGTAGGAGGGGTGCGGAGCAGGGTTGTTATGGGGGTTTATGGCCTGATTGTGATATTGGCGATGAGCAGATGGAGGCATAGGTCTGTTCATGTTTTCCTGGTTGTAGTGTGGATGTAAAGGATTCCCCATACCGTACTGGCCCATGGCTCCATTGATCTGACCTTGGGAGTGAGGAGGCACAGCTGAATTCTGATTATGTTGTAGCACTCTTTGGCCCTGCATGTTACTTCCCATCAACTGGGTTTGATTAGAATTTGGGCTAAAAGCCTGGGGTTTATAAATACTAGTTGGGGGTCCAGGTGACATCATAGTGTGCTGTGGAGAAATGGCAGCACACTCCATGTCAGTCCTACTCGTGGGTTCACTAGGTCTTTGATTTCCGTGGTCTGCTGGGCTAGGTTGAGAGGGTAATAATGGTGTAGGATGACTGGGTGGCAAAGATGTGAGAGGGACTGGCTGAGGTGTTCCGGGCTGGACTCCCTGAGTAATACTCACTTGCATGAGGCTACTCTGTGTAGCACATTGTGGAGAAAATATTTGAGGGCTGTGATGAGAAGGTACAAATGAATTCTGCTGCTCTGTGTTGTGAGTCGCTGGCTGAGGAGAGCTCTCAGGGCGGCTTTGAGGTGATGTAATCTGTCTTACTTTAGATTGTTGTTGATTTGGGGTGTTCTGTTGGGTTTCACTTTGTTGATGTGCTTCACGCTTGTTCTCTGGTGTGTGATGAGAGGATTCAGAAACATGCAGCGGGGGTAGGTTTGGAAGCAGACGTGAAGGGCTCCGAGCATTGTGCTGTGGACTGCATTGTGCTTGCACATGGTGCTCGTGTGGAATGATCTCAGTAGAGCTGGTGATACTTGCATTGATATGGGATGGAAACACGTTGATTTGAGTGGAACGGTTGCGGACAGACTGTCCCTGGCCAACCACCTCCTGCTCATGGCTCTCTAAGGAATTCGGTGTGAGCTCTTGTTCAGAAACATTCTCCTTTGATCTGATTAAGTTAAGGGCAGAGGGGAGCTGCATTCTCTCTGCTGGTGTACTATAATGTCCTGTGGGGCTACTGATAACAGGGGGTTCCTGATTGATTGAATAAATATTTTTGTGCAAGGAAGCTTTAAAAGAAATGTTTGCAGCCATTTTGTTCTCCGATGCAGCTGTTAACAGAAAAATAAAATGTTAGCATTAACAAATGCTAATAAATATATAATAATAAAATATTACAATTCAAACACCAAGCTGTGGCAAAAGAATGTACAGACATGATTACATTTCTGACGGTGCACCTTTAAAGAGATCACTTGTATTTTTTTTATGGAATATCTGTGGAGTTTTTACCAGCAATCTTGTAAATGACATGTACTCTGAACAATTCCAGTTTGAAAAATCTGTGAGAAAATATTTGTGAATAAATCTAACAGCTAGTCAGACTGGGATCTAGTCCGGTGAATGGTTCAGCCATCTATAACCAATCAAATGTCAAAGATTTTAGAGCTGTCCTGCCATGTTATTTGCCCTTAATTCTTTATAGTTTCACAACATCCGTTTTACACCGGGCATGTTGCAAAATGCTTTGAACATGTTCTCAAAGCCAGTTTTTACTGTAAATGATCAAAGATGTTTACATAAACAACAGTCTGATTCAATGTAAGAAATATACAATTGTGTTCCTTTTGATGGATATAAAATTCTTGAGGTCAGAATTTTTTTAAAAGCTAAAATACACTGGCCTTGGTCTGAAAAATCATTAGCTGGATTATTTTTGATTCTCCAAACTGAGATCACCTGAACATCTTTCTAATGCAGGTATGTTACTGACTGCGGATAACTTCACACAACTCCACTACAACACAATCTAAGCAATCTCTTTGAAAAGAGAAAAAAAAAGCAGGAAATTTAACAGAACTAATGAATATTCAATTTGCTACCATCTGCGAGAGATAATCTACCGGTAATCAAATCGTCAAAAGCACTTGTCAGAGAAAAGGGGAAAAGTGCTGTGCTGATTACCATACACAATGCTTTACATATAAAGTATTATACATTAAAAATAATATTTGTGAAGGAAAAAAATGTGGCTCTTGTTTGAGCTCTGTCATGCAGAATATTTGCTAAATGGCAAAAGAGAAGGTCAGATCTACCTTTGGGGTCCAAGTCTGTCTGTTGAGAAGGCTGGTTGTCTAGCCCTTTGTCTCTAGTTTGACGCAGCAGCTGAACCTCAAGGGTAGGGGGAGGCTGTTTGGAGGAGTGAGCTGGGATGCTGCCAAGTCCTGACGGGGGCCTTGGCTGCTCAAAGTTGTCTATTTGTTGTCGAGAGGAACTGGCAGGGGGTCCAGAAGAAGCTGACAGCTGCTGCAGCGCCAACATCTCTGGGCTTTCTAGCATGGAAGACAAGTGTGTCCTGCCAGAGGAGTCTGGCTGTGGGACGGGAGCTCGTGAAGACAAGGGTCCCAGAGGGCTGGCCGCAGACATTTGATACTGAGCATTAGAAGGATGTTGGGGGTATCCAGCTGCTTCTGGCCATGGTTTATGCCCCACCGGAGGGGGGATTCCACCATAATTGAAGTTGCGTTGGTTCACAATGTTGGGATCCTGCATAAGCATTCCATTTAGTCTGTCCTGGTCGTGATGATTCATACCAGCCCACATGTTTGATACATCAATACCAGAAGGTCTCAAGCCTGGGTAGTTGTGCTGACTAGGTCCTTCTGTTCCTGAAAATCTGTTGGCCATGGGATGCATGGTGTGGCCCTCTGGACGGTGGTGGGACGGATACATGCTGGCTTCAGGAGGAGGTCCAGGCTGAAGGGCAATGGGGCGTGGACCCAAGGATGGACCATGAGTAGGACCCATGTAAGGGTGCTGTTGTCGGGGCTGCTCATTAGGATCTGGTCCCACTGGATACCTGGAGCCCATGTGATGTCCATCACTCATGTGATGCTGAATAAAGTAAGGGGTTTAGAGTGATTAGTATATTTGTACATAAATATAATATTTATCAAGACTGATTAATTACAAACTATACATTTTTCAGTTGAAGTTCAAATGTACAATTAAATATTATTTATTTAAATATTTGTTTTAGTAATTTAAACATTTTAAATGCACATAGATTTGGTTTTGAATACCTGCACGTTAAAGCTGTGAGGCAAGCGGCTGAAGCTGGGGTCACCATGCCTTGGAATGCGAACTGGGTAAGCAAAGCGAGGATCCATTGCCATTCTTTGGCCATACATCTGAGGACCATGAGGACCAGTAGGAGGATGAAACTGATAAAATAACAGAGATTATTATTTTCTTTTTTTCTTAAATAGAAAGTTATTTAAAAGGCTAATGACATAAGACACATTTAAAATTAACAAAACATTTTAAAAACTCAAGTTCTGAAAAAAAGTAGTTATCCTGTAGATACCTGTTGCCCTGGATGGTACAAGCCCCTCAAGCCCACTTCATGGGAGTGTCGCTGGCTTGGAGGAAGACTGTGAGGATGATTATTCCAGTGAGGAGGAGGAAAGGGTACTCGTGTCAGCTTGATGTCCTCTTCCTCAGAGCGTGAGCTGCCCTTGCCCCCCTGTGAGTTTCGCTTACGCTGAACTTGCTCTGTAACCCTAATCAAACTTTCAGGTCCCAAATGTTTATTGCCACGATTACGTTTTTTGTCTTTGCGTTCCTTGTCTTCTCGACTGACGTGAAACTCCTCGTCTGTGTCGCCATCCTCTGATGGGAAGTGTTTCAACAAGGCTCGGTTAAAACACCGTTCCAGAGACTCCGCCATAGTAGTGTATTCTGCAGAGACAGGTGTACACATCAGCTGTGTGTATTTGATCAAATGTGTCCAAGTCCTCGCACATTTTTTGTACATTATAAGCCTTCACACACTTCAAGTACGTTACGTTGTACACCTCTGTCAGTATATATATATATATATATATATATATATATATATATATATATATATATATATATATATATATATATATATATATATATATATATATATATATATATATATATATATATATATATATATATATATATATATATATATATATATATATATATATATATATATATATATATATATATATATATATATATATATATATATATATATATATATATATATATATATATATATATATATATATTATATATATATATATATATATATATATATATATATATATATATATATATATATATATATATATATATATATATATATATATATATATATATATATATATATATATATATATATATATATATATATATATATATATATATATATATATATATATATATATATATATATATATATATATATATATATACATATATATATATATATATATATATATATATATATATATATATATATATATATATATATATATATATATATATATATATATATATATATATATATATATATATATATATATATATATATATATATATATATATATATATATATATATATATATATATATATATATATATATATATATATATATATATATATATATATATATATATATATATATATATATATATATATATATATATATATATATATATATATATATATATATATATATATATATATATATATATATATATA
>JBBPBX010008323.1:43520-62873 GCA_038048925.1 Garcialebias charrua | reverse complement strand
CACCAAAAGAGACTATTTCTATCTTTGATTTTATTCTAATGTGATCAAAAGAATAACTTTTGTCATTTTCATGATGTGTGCTTTTAAGCTGTGTTATTCTGTGAGAGTTAAACTGTGTTCACTGCTATGTTAAAGGTGAAATTGCGGGTCACAGAGACCCGACTGTTTTGTTTAGAAATAAGAAGACAGTTTAATCCGTTGTTTTTCATGAACAAGGCTCCAGCTGCTCTGTCTTTTCCTAAACAATTTCCCTCTGCTGCTGTAACCTTGGGTTCTGATAAGACAAGTGAACTCCTCTCTGCGTTCCTGTTTTAAGTTCTAAACTGTGCGAGAACGCGCCGGAGAGTTGCTGGGAACTTCCAAAGAGATGTGAACCTTTCCCAAGAGCTGGGTACGTTTTGGTCAAGAGCTAACGACCTGCGTCTTCAGCTAAGGACTGATAACAGGCTGTTATGAGTCCACCTCGAACGAGCGTTTGTTATTCCTTCCTGGAATAAATTATCTTGAGCCAAGAAACCACGACTGCCACGACTTTTGCCGATGAAAGCGAGTATCACCGACACCGACAAGGTAAACACGCGTGGAGTCCAGCTTGGACTTGCGGGACCGACGACTCGTCAGTCTAAAGTTGACCACAGCTCTTTACCAGAACCAAGGCGGACGTCTTAAGGTAAAGGAGCAGCTGTTTGCTTGCTGGAGGTGTGATGATATCTTAGCTGGACGCGTACTGAAGAGTGTCATCTGGTTTCATAAATGCAAGATAAACTTCCTCTCTTAACCTCCCAATTCTTCTTAAATCTTTCCTCCTATTTCTTTTCCCTCTCAACCTAAGCTGGAAACTATATTTTAAGCTGAAATGCCCCTCAGACTAAATATGTGTAACATCTAGTATTTATGTCTGTTGTGTTAAATCAAGTGTGCTGACGTATTTGAATTGAAAGAAAGTGAAATCATGTCAATCAAGTGTAATGGTGTTAATTTAGTTGATTTATTTTAAATAAATGATAGTGTCTCTTTGACATATCAAACTAAGTTAACGTGTCCATTGTCACTTAATGGCTCTGTTTATTTATCCATCACAAAGATCACAGAAATATTGAATAAACTGAAAAAGAAGAGAATCCGTGAAATTACTATTCAATCTGAATAAGTAAATTAAGGTAAAAAGGAGGTCAGTATTAAACTGACCCCCCCTTTAACCCCTTACATCTGGTGGCCTCGTATCGGCTTCTAAAAGTTTATTGATAAATCTGTGGTCTCAGTCATGAACTGTAACGTCATGTTTGCATAAAAGGATCCAAGTTTTAAACTCTGAGGATAATAATTTTGGCTGGAAGTGTTCAAAGCAGGCAGATTCTGCGTGTTTTTATCATTTGAGGCTGTGAGATTATTATTGTTTCAACTCTGTTACACGCTGTTGGAAGCATTCAGGTGAAGTTTTGTCAGCCGTGGTCTGTGGAGGTTCTGGTTCGGTTCCGATCCAGCTCACTCGCACAGACTCCTGTACGGAGCTTTGTTGTTTGATCGCCGAGTCAAACTGCCTGCCCTGGAAGCTAATTTAACATCTACAAGATTGCTGTTGCGGTATTTTACATTTTAAAGAAGGTCGAAGCAGCATATATGTTAGAACGTTGTCGGATAATGGGTTCTGACCCGAGTTTTCTGCTCCTTTAACGTGGACGGAACCGACCTTGAGTGACTCCGAGAGAGTCCGTGTTTGTTCAACAGCTGCAGTGCTGGGTTACTGAGCGTGACTAAGTTGGCCTGTCTAGATGTGCGCCGCATGTTTCAGCATTTTGGGAAGTTAAATTGTAGCGTTTGAGTTGTTTTTAAGAGTCTATGAAGTTGTATTCTGTTGTGCTAAGCTAACGTTAAGAAGACGTGTGTCTACATGTTTGTTTATGAGCTGTGATTGGATGAAACGAGTACTGTGTGCTGTCAATCACTCTTGTAGCGAACGCTGATTCGCTGTTGTGTGCTGTCAATCACTTGTGGCGAACGCTGATTCGCTGTTGTGAGCTGTCAATCACGTCGCACGCCGTTGCGACCAGCCCACTTTGTCGTCATTTCCGGTACTACATTGGGCGAAGGTAAGAAAACTACATTCGCCATTTATGCTTGGAGAATGAACTACATATGCTGTGATTGATTTGTTGACGTCACGTATGTTGTAGCGAGCTCCGCCTCGCTCACGTAAGAAGCTGGTGACGCGCTACGCACGCTGCGTTGACCCGCCCATTTTTGTCGTCACTTCCAGGTGCCGCACTTTGAGTGACAGGTCACACTCGCTGGTTCACACTCGTTCACACACGAACACACACTTAAACACTCATCTGAAGCCATCAACACTGTCTAGCAACATAAACTTGTCTCTGACAAGAACGCTGTTCGAGCAATTATCACGTTCTTACTGAAAACTAACCCTAAAAGGTTGTTTTCTTTCCATGTACTGATTTAAACTCAGTCGCTTCGTGATAACATACTCGACGCTGCCCCCTGCTGGACGTTAATAGATGAGTTTTCTCTCAACACATCATAAAGTCAGCATTTTTTATGGTGAAAATTACCAGCTTTAAAATTGTTCTGTACACAAACAAAAACTCCTGTTTATTTTAAATAAAATTTTTTGAATAACAGAGGTACAGACGAACAATTGATGCTCATTTTAAATACTGAAGAGATTTAAAATAACACTCAAAAAGCATCTTTTATTTGATTTTCAGATTAAATAAAATAAATTAAAAAAATGATGGAGAACAGAGAATTTCCACATTAAGCTCTTCACATCTCTGAATTTTAAACAGAATTGGTGTACACTGTACACTTTTAGTTAAAAATTGCATTTTTAACGTTTTTCTGTGTAAAATTAATGACTCCAGTTTATTTTAAATACAAAATTCAAAATAAACAGAAAGCATCTGCTGACTTGATTTTCACAAAAAATCAAAACAAAGATAGCAGAACAACTTTGAGGATGTCAACAGACAACAAATTGATAAAAGTCACTGATTTTTATTTGGAATGCCATCTGTCATGTTATGCTAAGCACACAAACACCTCCAGTTTATTTTAGATAAAAAATATTTAAAATAAACAGGTAATCCATTTTTCACTCCTGATAACTGTCAAAATACAGCAAAACAGTTTAGCCAAACTGCAATACATCTTTTTTAAGGCATAATGGAGCAGCATTCTGGGTACATTTTAGTGTGAACAATGTATTTATTTCGAATCTTTTAAATAGTGTTTGAGTAAGTAAAACGGACGTCATGCTTGGGTTAGTTAGTAACTGTTGTTGAAAAATAAGTTATATTTTAAAGTTAACACTGCAAAAAGGCATTTAACTTTTACAATTCATTTGAGGGTAAAACCTGAAGAAGGTACCTATGAATAGAAATACTTTTTACACAGTGAAACACTTAAACCAGACAGCTGATTAGTTTGATTGACTCAGTGCTGCATTAAAAGTGAAGATTTATTTGCACACATTAAAATTCGAACTGTCTTATTGATTTTCACAAAAAATCAAGTTAAAGATGGAAGTTCAAGACGGTACGCGTCCAAGGCTCATACAGTATGTGCCTCTAGAAGACCCATACATCAGAGGGTACCAAGAGGAACCCCGGAGCCATGAACTTGCTCCCCCTGCACCTTGCACAGAGGAAAAATCTTTCTCATTGTGTGGTGACTACTCAGCTGCCCGAAATGTCTTGCAGAGAAACGATGAACATCCATATTTTTTCTTTGCCAGAATTTTGAAGGCGTATATAGGTGACATGATGGAACCTGACCTGGAAGAGCAGACGCTTTTCAAATCTGTTTTCAGGGATAATCTAATCCCTGATGTTAGATTCAAGTTGCCATGGAACTTGGCCTGGGGTGATTTAGAAGCAACATCTTTGAATGAAATAGTAGAGTGTGCTGCGGATGTCTTTGCAGCTAACATGCTAGCCAAAACACCCTTACAGGTGTCCCCGAATGAAGCGGTCAAATCCCACTCGCTGGAGCTAGAAGGGACAAGTTCATCAACTCCCTCTCCTAACAAAGGCGAAAAGAAACAGACCTTTCAACCTGACAAACCACAAAGTGGGGGTATCCGCGGGAGAAAGAAACCAAAATGGTTCAGATCGAACCAGATGGGTGAAAACCAAGGTCAATCGGCGGGTGGACTTCAAAAGAAATTGAAGGATGGGGACCTATACTCATGTAACTATGCGTTGTCCCAACAGACACCCCCGAGCCTTGGAACTGCACCTCCCGCGCCTCGAACTGAACAGTTCGAAACAGGCAAAGAGTCACGAATGTCCCGGAATAATGGCCCAACACCTCTATGCTCGGAAGAGACAGAGGAAGTAAGTAGTTTGTCAGTAGATTTGAATGTTACTGTGCTTGACCAACCTGATACAATGAGTGGCGTTATCATTGATAATGACACTATCAACATTGACCAACCTGGAGCGATGTGTAGCACTGTCTTTCACAAAGACTCAGAGCACACAAATAACTCAGCGCACACTACTTCTGACATTGCCATGGATGTTGACAGCAAACCAATTGCTGACACACAACAACATCCTGAAGGTCATGATGCTGACAGCCAACAAGATGCTGACAGTAAACAAGATTACACAGCCAGAGTCACACGTGAACAGAAACGTGGACAAAGACCTGTGAGGTTTCTGTGTAACTTTATGCAAAGGGGGGTGGCTAAGAAAGCCTACCTGCCCATCACACTGGAAGGTGTCCTTGAGCGTGAAGCCCTCCTGGATGGCAGTTCTGATATAACTATTATGTCGGCCAAGCTGTTCGAGGAGCTGAGGACCGCCGCCAACGGTGTTGACGGGCAAATACCCTTTGAGGAATGTGCTATTGAGCTACAGGGTCTCGCAGAGACGAGAACAACCCTAACAGCCATAGCTATGGTTCACATGCAGATTGGCAAAACGACACTACACCACCCAGTGTATGTGTCCACACTTGACTCATTCCCATTTCTGGTTGGCCAAGACTTTATAAACCGTTTTGAAGCGATTATAGATTATGGTCAACAGAAAATGTGGGCAACAGTGAGAAAACCCCTGCCAATAAAAGTGCCTCCTCGTTGTGGTACAGACTGCCTAACCGCAGGTACCGCAGTGGCCACGAGGGACTCCCCAACCGTGGTCACAAGCCCAGTGGATGAACCTTCAACTACAAGTGAGGCAGTAGAGGCCCAACAAGAGAGCCCACTCTGCGAGCTGAAACAGTTGGCACTCACTGGACACTACCTACCACAGGTAGTCAATGGTGTTGAGATTCAAGGATCCCACACCGATGATGCTGTCCTGTCCCCTTGGACGGAGAAATCAGCAATCAGCCAAGCTTTCTTTGGAACCTTGGTTAAGAAACAGTTGGGTCTAGGAATGAACAGAAAGGCTTTCCGCTTTTCGCTAGACCCCAACGATAAACAGGTAATGACCGCTAAAGGGATCATTGACCTTAAACTAATCTGGAACCAACGAGAACTGGATCACCCGTTCCTCGTGGTCCCGAACTTACCACATGCAACCTACATAGGCTCCGACATTTTGGTAAGATTAGGTGTCCGAGTGGACATCAACAACAATGTACTGTGGTCACTGGATACAGCCACGAAGGACTCTCCTGTGCTGACCACAGAGAACCTTAAAGCTGGACAGACCATTCCAGAGGTCTGTCAGATTGCTAACAGCCATAACACTGCGGTACCACCACAGGTTATGAACAAGCCAGTGATGTGTCACATCATGAAAGGACAAGCTATTAGCACAAAACAGGCATACTTTCAACCATCTCCTATGTTTTTCAACTTAGGACTGTCCATGGAGGCCACATGCCAAGTGACCCTCGACTGCAGAACCACGACTGTTGCTGTGTGCAACACAAGCACAGAAGAGGTACTGATCCCAAAAAACACACAGCTAGGATGGTTGATCTCTACTGATTTTCATGATTTTGAGCTAAGCATTCCATTTCTGGGAGGACTCCCAGAAAACTTGATCCCTAATCAACACACGGGGCAAGTCTTGTTCACGAAACCAACACAGGCCATAGCTCTTTTCTCCCCCACTGAGGCCGACCAGGACACTGTCCGCAGGTTCGGTTTCAACAAAGGAGACAGTCTATGCCCCCAAACTTACAGTGCACTACCCGTAAACAGGTTTCACGACACTGAAAGGGACTCAATGGAGCTCCCCAAAGAACAAGAACCCCTCTCAATTGCTTCACAGATTGACCAGGTGGTCGCCCAAGCCGACGCCCTGAAAACTGATGAAGAAAGGGACAGACTTCGCAAAGTTCTTTTAAAGTATGAGAAATCATTCTCAGCTGACTCGATGGATTGTGGGTTGACCACGCTCCACACAGTGAGCATCCCAACCCCGCCTAATGCTCCCCCTGCATTTGTCAGACAGTACAAGATTCCTCTGGCAGCACATCAACCTATCAGAGAAATCATTAATGACCTGTTAGAAAAAGGTATCATCCGATACTGTAACAGCACTTACTCTGCGCCTTTATGGCCGGTGTTAAAACCAAATGGTAAGTGGAGACTCACTATAGACTACCGAAAGCTAAACAAACAAGTTCCCTTATCCAGATGGCCTATGACGCAACTCCAACAGGAACTGCCCAAGGTCACCAATGGTAAGTACTTCTCGACCCTCGACGTCGCCTCTGGTTTTTGGACCATCCCTGTGCGCGCCGAGGACCAGTACAAACTAGCTTTCACTTTTGGTGGCCGTCAATACACCTTTAACAGGTGTCCCTTTGGCTACGCTAACTCACCTGCAGAGTTCAACATCTTCTTGAACAAAGCATGTCCAGACGCCCACGAGCGTGGAACACTGATCTACGTGGACGATGTCCTTTTGAGGCAGCCAACACTGGACTCACATTTGGCTGAGATCGACCACGTTCTGAATCAGCTGACAACTGCTGGTGCTAAGATATCACTGTCAAAATGCCAATGGTGCAGAACCAAGGTGGACTACGTTGGCCTGCTTGTAGGTCCGGACGGAGTACAACCACAGCTGACTCGCACCCAAGGCCTTGACAATCTCAAAGTCCCCACCAATCTCAAAGAACTACAAAGTTTTCTTGGCGTGTGTAACTACTCGAACCAGTTCATAGAGAACTATGCAGACCTTGCAAAGCCACTGACTGAACTCCTAAAGAAAGACGTTCCATTCGTCTGGACTGATAAACAGCAACAGGCAATGGACGCTCTTATAAACAGGATCAAGTCAGCCCCTTGTTTAGTCTACCCAGACTACAACAAAGAGTTTTACTTGGAAGTGGGCTTCTCAGCTCATTGCATAAGTGCAGGTCTGTACCAGATACACGACAGAGACAAACGTGTAGTAGCCTACGCCAGCAAAACGATGGCAGGCCCCGAGTTGAGATTCTCAGACTGTGAGAAAGCTCTACTGACCACAGTGTGGGCAGTTAAACATTTCTCCAGCTACATTGGTGGACAGAAAATCATTGTGGAAACACAACACCAGCCAGTGACTTTTCTTAACAGTGAACGCATCAGAGATGGTGTGGTGACAAACTCACGTGTTGCAACGTGGCTCATGGCGCTTCAAAGTTTTAACCTAGACATACGTTATGGTCAAAACAAGAAGTCTCATCTGGGGACGGACTTGGCAATCTGCCAGAAGTGTACACAAGATGTACCAGCCACCCAGCCGCCGGTTGAGGTAAACCCCCAGTAACTGAAGACCCGAATCACCACTTCTTTGATGACAATATCTGCAAAGATATGACAACATTGTACGTGGATGGATCTTCATTCCTCCGCGACAAGATCTGCAGAGCAGGTGTTGGAGGGGTCCTCCTCCAAGACCAAGAGCAGATAACTTTCAGCTACAAATTAGGATCTCAGACTTCTCAGTACGCTGAGATTGCAGGAATCCTAATAGCTCTCCAGATGGTAGTAGAACGCTCCATCAAGACGCTAGTCATCTGCACTGACTCTAACTATGCTCGTTTGAGTTTCGCTTGTCACCTCGCTGTGTGGAAACAGAACGGTTTCCTAACAAGCGACAGAAAAGTGGTCAAACACAAAGAGCTTTTCATAGCGTGTGATCACTTGGTGACATCACACGACTTACAGATCTACTGGAAGAAAGTTCCAGGGCATTCTAGAGTCCCAGGCGATGACAAGCACTACAATGACATTGCAGACTCCTTAGCCAAAGAAGGAGCCGACGAAGGTCCTCTATGGTCCTTCGACCCCTCCTGGTTAATCGAGACTCTGCCAACACAACCTTCAGTCAGAGTTATGGCAGTCACACGTGCACAGGCCGCAGCCAGACCTGCTGACAACGCAGTCTCTGTACGACCTGCACTGACTGACCCAGACATCATCCAACTACAGAAGTCGGATCCTGCTATCAACTCCATGATACTGTACCTGACTGATCCGAACAAAAATAGTCCGTCTAAAGACGACCTGGATTCCGATCCAGACCTTAAGGTCCTCTATCAGCTGCGCAAACAGCTAAAACTAATCAAGGGCATCTTAACTTTCGCTCATGGACCAACGTCCTCACCTGTGTTCGTGGTTCCCCATGACCAAAGGGGGGTGATGTTAGTTCATGCCCATGATCTCCCGTCCGCAGGACACAAAGGAGATAAAGCCACGCTGACGGCATTAAAACAAATTGCCTATTGGCCTGGAATGAAAAAGGATGTCAAGGACTACATTGAAGGGTGCGTGGTGTGTGGCCAGTTTCAGCCAACCAGACCACTTCACAGAGCACCACTGCAAAGCAGAGGCATTGCATTCCCATGGTCTGACCTCCAGATCGACTGGGTTGGACCACTCACTAAGAGCTCTAGAGGAAATAAATATTTTCTCACGGTAACCTGTGCATTTACCAAATGGGTAGAATGCCTACCAGCTCCTAACGACACAGCACAAACAACTGCTATGTTGTTAATGAATCATATATTCTCAAGGTTTGGACTTCCCCTTAGGGTGAACTCAGACCAAGGTACACACTTCACAGGTGAAGTGATGAAAGAACTGTGGAAGACGCTAGGCGTCAAGGCCAACTTTCATGTCGGCTACCACCCACAGGCTTCAGGCCAAGTAGAGAGAGCAAACAGAACTGTGGTGAGTATTTTGAAGAAATACGTGGCTGCAAACCACAAGGACTGGGACGTGAAACTCCCTCTGGTCCTCATGGCCATAAGAGCCACTCCACACACATCAACTGGCATCTCTCCCTTCGAGATGATGACCGGTCGACAAATGACTCTCCCTCTACACCTGTTGTACCAACCAGGCGACGCCGCCATGGCGACAGCCTACACTACACAACAATACATGAAAGATTTGAATGTACACCTCAGAAACACTTTTGCTTTCGCCCAGAAAAACCTGGAAAAATCCGCTGAAGGACGCAAGGCGTACTACGACCAGAAGGCCTCTCACAATGAACTCCAAGTGGGAGACAGAGTCTGGTACTATACGTTCGCCCCAGCAACCGGGAAAGGAGAGTCCGGGACCGGAACTCTCGCCCGCAAACTAATGCCCAGGTGGACTGGACCTCATCTGATAACAGACAAAGTGTCCTCAGTCGTCTACGAGATCAAAATCAGCAAAGGCCGCAAAGAGCCAATTGCTAAATGGGTACATCGAAATCAGATCAAACCTTACAAGGCGTTCAATGACTCCACAAAAGACAAAGATCTCACAAACTCACCGACTTCATGGGATAATAAGGTCGTCCAAACACAAGTTAGTAAATAAACTAATCAGGTTTAAACTACCATATTTCCCACCCTATAAGTCGCATTATCCAATTTGAACTTAGAAACGCTAAGCTTAAAACCCACAACAAAAAACTAACCTTAACAACCGTTTAAATCCACGAGATTTAATTTGACCTCGGTCATAAAGTTGAGACCTGTTTTTCTTGTGTGTTGCACTTTGGAATCTGACGACAGGAGTGTGTCGAAGCAGTGAAACGTTTGTTTCCTTGTTGTTTAGTCATTACTGTTGTCATTAGTTGAGATATTGTTTTGGTTCTGAACACTCCCAGCCAAACAGGTTTTGTATTAACATGGGTTAATGAATGATATGGATTTAACTATGCCAACATGCAGTTCGTTTTGTTAAATCTCAATCGTCGAAGAGTCAATGTAGTTTAAAGCTACTTAAGGTACAATAAACTACACTGGTCTCATAATTTCTAAATTGAACCGATTCGATCGTTTCTATTCTAGATTGTCTATTTATTTTGATGAGTCTCGCCATAGACTTCAAAATTTATTAGGAATACCAAATCCTACGTCGTTCGTCTAAAAGACAACAGACATTTAGATCAAACTATATTTCATTTTTATTTTAGTTTAACCTAAACTAAGTAATGAATGGAGGAATAGTTTGGAATTAGAGGCCTTCGTTACAGAAGCCCTCCAAAATTTTATAGGTACAGATCCCTATATCTAATTTTACAGAATTGATCCACCCCTTAATTGGTAATTGTAGCTGATCTAAACCATGATAGCTTACATACCAGGTGCATATAGGTAAGGCTTAATGTAAAATCCCAATCATAAGCCCACCTTAAAAAACCACATAATTGCATGACACATAGAACCAGAGTGGCACTGACTGGAAACCAACCAGCCACCAACCATCGATGTGGGGACCTGCAGCTCCAACGCTTGGTCTTCAACCTTCATCCAAGGGTCGCCTCCTCTGCGTCAATCGAGGGATCCCCTCTACATGCTGATTATGAAAACAATTGTTGCTGATCATTCAACAAAACTAATCGTTGTGGAACTACTGCTGTGGAATTATCGTTGTGGATTATAAGACTTTGCTTTCCAAGGGATCACAGACTTTGTTTTCCAAGAGTTAACAGACTCAGTTTTCCGAGGGATTAAAAGCTTTTCGCAATGGGATTACCTCCGAACAGTTTGAAATTTCCAAAAACTTTATGGGATTATAATTTTTGATTTTTCTTCTCCACTTGCTGGATTACTTCAAGATCAAAGACAGTTCAAGGTTTCCTTTCGTGTTGGACCCCATCCCCAAGGACTGGCGATGGCTTCCAAAAGGGGGGAGATGTAGTGGACATGACCTTGTCCACTTTTAAGACACCTGTGTACTTTTGAACTGTCCAGTGATGACCTTTACTGACCACTCAGTAAAGCAAGACATTTACTACAAAATCATTCATTTAGCTATAATCTGATAAATATAGTCACCAAAAGAGACTATTTCTATCTTTGATTTTATTCTAATGTGATCAAAAGAATAACTTTTGTCATTTTCATGATGTGTGCTTTTAAGCTGTGTTATTCTGTGAGAGTTAAACTGTGTTCACTGCTATGTTAAAGGTGAAATTGCGGGTCACAGAGACCCGACTGTTTTGTTTAGAAATAAGAAGACAGTTTAATCCGTTGTTTTTCATGAACAAGGCTCCAGCTGCTCTGTCTTTTCCTAAACAATTTCCCTCTGCTGCTGTAACCTTGGGTTCTGATAAGACAAGTGAACTCCTCTCTGCGTTCCTGCTTTAAGTTCTAAACTGTGCGAGAACGCGCCAGAGTTGCTGGGAACTTCCAAAGAGATGTGAACCTTTCCCAAGAGCTGGGTACGTTTTGGTCAAGAGCTAACGACCTGCGTCTTCAGCTAAGGACTGATAACAGGCTGTTATGAGTCCACCTCGAACGAGCGTTTGTTATTCCTTCCTGGAATAAATTATCTTGAGCCAAGAAACCACGACTGCCACGACTTTTGCCGATGAAAGCGAGTATCACCGACACCGACAAGGTAAACACGCGTGGAGTCCAGCTTGGACTTGCGGGACCGACGACTCGTCAGTCTAAAGTTGACCACAGCTCTTTACCAGAACCAAGGCGGACGTCTTAAGGTAAAGGAGCAGCTGTTTGCTTGCTGGAGGTGTGATGATATCTTAGCTGGACGCGTACTGAAGAGTGTCATCTGGTTTCATAAATGCAAGATAAACTTCCTCTCTTAACCTCCCAATTCTTCTTAAATCTTTCCTCCTATTTCTTTTCCCTCTCAACCTAAGCTGGAAACTATATTTTTAAGCTGAAATGCCCCTCAGACTAAATATGTGTAACATCTAGTATTTATGTCTGTTGTGTTAAATCAAGTGTGCTGACGTATTTGAATTGAAAGAAAGTGAAATCATGTCAATCAAGTGTAATGGTGTTAATTTAGTTGATTTATTTTAAATAAATGATAGTGTCTCTTTGACATATCAAACTAAGTTAACGTGTCCATTGTCACTTAATGGCTCTGTTTATTTATCCATCACAAAGATCACAGAAATATTGAATAAACTGAAAAAGAAGAGAATCCGTGAAATTACTATTCAATCTGAATAAGTAAATTAAGGTAAAAAGGAGGTCAGTATTAAACTGACCCCCCCTTTAACCCCTTACATATGACAGTAATGCTTTCTTGTGATAATTCTTACAACTCTTTTCTGCAAAATAAAAATAGGCTTTGTAATTGTTTTACATGCCTTTCCACAAACATTAACACAATACAGTAATGTGGAACAATAATTGTATTATACAACAAATACAGTGCTTTGTCATTCAATATATCCCATTGTCAGAGTCAAACAGACCACAGTCAGTGAAGATCCACGGCTTCTCCTCCTCCACCATAACCCTCAGCACTGGCTCTCCTCAAGGATGTGTGTTGAGCCCTCTCCTGTTCACTCTGCTCACACATGATTGTACAGCCAAACATCCAGGCTGTCATATTGTAAAGTTAGCAGATGATACAGTTGTGGTGGGATGCATCACAAACAATGATGAGTCCAGCTACAGGCAGGAGGTGGAACACCTGGAAAGCTGGTGCAAAGAGAATAACCTTCACATCAATGTGAAGAAGACAAAGGAGATGATTGTGGACTTCAGAAGGAACAAACACCCACACGCCACTGAACATAAGAGGATGTGCGGTGGAAGTGGTCTCCAGCTACAAATACTTGGGTGTACACATGAATGATAACCTCAGCTGGAGCAACAACACCACCAGCCTGATCAAGAAAGGTCATCAGAGACTCTACTTCCTCAGACGGCTGAGACGAGCTGGTCTGAGTAGCCCAGTCCTCACCTCCTTCTACAGGTGTGCAGTGGAGAGCATCCTGTGCTCCAGCATCAACGTGTGGCATGGAGGCTGCACAGCTGCAGAAAGAAAAGCTTTGCAGAGAGTGGTGAAGGCTGCACAGAAGATGTTGGAGTCAGTCTCCCCACCATCACAGACATCTACACCTCCAGATGCAGGAAAAGAGCCACCTGCATCATGAAAGACCCCACTCACCCAGCACACACACTTTTTGCCCCACTCCCCTCAGGACGGAGGTTGAGGAGCATTAAGTGTAGAACCACTAGACTGAGGAACAGCTTCTACCCTGAGGCTGTTATGCCACGTCCTGACCAAACGCGTTTTCAACTGCAGGAGCGTCCAGTTTACATGCAAAGTCAATGGGGGACGCGTCTCCAGCCGCGTCTTGGCGTCGGGCGTCACGTCACGTGCGTGTTGAGCGTGCTGGAAAGCGTTTTCCGTGCATGTGAACCCGCTTCAGCCTCCAAAGCACGCCTTGATCATTGCTGAAGTTTTCGCCGTTCAAACGTTCAAACGCCGTTCAACTCTCCCTGATTGGTTGATCAGGGAGAGTCGGGGGGAGAAGAGAGGGGGAGAGTCCCTATGTGACGCGGAAACGAGGGGACGGGTATTGCGCAACTATGTGACGTATTGTTTGTGGGACACAGAAAAAACCTGCGAAGTCGTGTACTATGGAAGAGAAACTCATTGTAGCTGTGTGTTCGCGACAAGTCCTTCACGACCAGTCAAGTCTGCTCTACAGAGACAGAAATAAAAAGCTCCTTGCCTGGCGGAGTGCAGTGAGGAACTCGGTATACCGGTAAGCTCCTCCCACACCCCCCGCCTCCACACCGCCGCAGCTTCTCGTTCTGGTCGGGACACCACTGGGTCCAGTGCGTCCACTTGCGTGCGTGACGAGCCTTTTTGCCGTTGAAAAGCTGTTTGGTCAGGACGTGGCATTAGACTCATGAATATCTAACCAGAATAATCACTGCAAAATATCAGATCATGTTGCTGCTGATCTGTTTCATGTTGCTGCTGATCTGTTTCATGTTGCTGCTGATCTGTTTCATGTTGCTGCTGATCTGTTTCATGTTGCTGCTGATCTGTTTCATGTTGCTGCTGATCTGTTTCATGTTGCTGCTGATCTGTTTCATGTTGCTGCTGATCTGTTTCATGTTGCTGCTGATCTGTTTCATGTTGCTGCTGATCTGTTTCATGTTGCTGCTGATCTGTTTCATGTTGCTGCTGATCTGTTTCATGTTGCTGCTGATCTGTTTCATGTTGCTGCTGATCTGTTTCATGTTGCTGCTGATCTGTTTCATGTTGCTGCTGATCTGTTTCATGTTGCTGCTGATCTGTTTCATGTTGCTGCTGATCTGTTTCATGTTGCTGCTGATCTGTTTCATGTTGCTGCTGATCTGTTTCATGTTGCTGCTGATCTGTTTCATGTTGCTGCTGATCTGTTTCATGTTGCTGC
This sequence comes from Garcialebias charrua, assembly GCA_038048925.1. Lineage (NCBI taxonomy): Eukaryota > Metazoa > Chordata > Actinopteri > Cyprinodontiformes > Rivulidae > Garcialebias > Garcialebias charrua. Next base: position 48,267 of record JBBPBX010008323.1, on the reverse strand, counting down.
TGATCTGTTTCATGTTGCTGCTGATCTGTTTCATGTTGCTGCTGATCTGTTTCATGTTGCTGCTGATCTGTTTCATGTTGCTGCTGATCTGTTTCATGTTGCTGCTGATCTGTTTCATGTTGCTGCTGATCTGTTTCATGTTGCTGCTGATCTGTTTCATGTTGCTGCTGATCTGTTTCATGTTGCTGCTGATCTGTTTCATGTTGCTGCTGATCTGTTTCATGTTGCTGCTGATCTGTTTCATGTTGCTGCTGATCTGTTTCATGTTGCTGCTGATCTGTTTCATGTTGCTGCTGCTGATCTGTTTCATGTTGCTGCTGATCTGTTTCATGTTGCTGCTGATCTGTTTCATGTTGCTGCTGATCTGTTTCATGTTGCTGCTGATCTGTTTCATGTTGCTGCTGATCTGTTTCATGTTGCTGCTGATCTGTTTCATGTTGCTGCTGATCTGTTTCATGTTGCTGCTGATCTGTTTCATGTTGCTGCTGATCTGTTTCATGTTGCTGCTGATCTGTTTCATGTTGCTGCTGATCTGTTTCATGTTGCTGCTGATCTGTTTCATGTTGCTGCTGATCTGTTTCATGTTGCTGCTGATCTGTTTCATGTTGCTGCTGATCTGTTTCATGTTGCTGCTGATCTGTTTCATGTTGCTGCTGATCTGTTTCATGTTGCTGCTGATCTGTTTCATGTTGCTGCTGATCTGTTTCATGTTGCTGCTGATCTGTTTCATGTTGCTGCTGATCTGTTTCATGTTGCTGCTGATCTGTTTCATGTTGCTGCTGATCTGTTTCATGTTGCTGCTGATCTGTTTCATGTTGCTGCTGATCTGTTTCATGTTGCTGCTGATCTGTTTCATGTTGCTGCTGATCTGTTTCATGTTGCTGCTGATCTGTTTCATGTTGCTGCTGATCTGTTTCATGTTGCTGCTGATCTGTTTCATGTTGCTGCTGATCTGTTTCATGTTGCTGCTGATCTGTTTCATGTTGCTGCTGATCTGTTTCATGTTGCTGCTGATCTGTTTCATGTTGCTGCTGATCTGTTTCATGTTGCTGCTGATCTGTTTCATGTTGCTGCTGATCTGTTTCATGTTGCTGCTGATCTGTTTCATGTTGCTGCTGATCTGTTTCATGTTGCTGCTGATCTGTTTCATGTTGCTGCTGATCTGTTTCATGTTGCTGCTGATCTGTTTCATGTTGCTGCTGATCTGTTTCATGTTGCTGCTGATCTGTTTCATGTTGCTGCTGATCTGTTTCATGTTGCTGCTGATCTGTTTCATGTTGCTGCTGATCTGTTTCATGTTGCTGCTGATCTGTTTCATGTTGCTGCTGATCTGTTTCATGTTGCTGCTGATCTGTTTCATGTTGCTGCTGATCTGTTTCATGTTGCTGCTGATCTGTTTCATGTTGCTGCTGATCTGTTTCATGTTGCTGCTGATCTGTTTCATGTTGCTGCTGATCTGTTTCATGTTGCTGCTGATCTGTTTCATGTTGCTGCTGATCTGTTTCATGTTGCTGCTGATCTGTTTCATGTTGCTGCTGATCTGTTTCATGTTGCTGCTGATCTGTTTCATGTTGCTGCTGATCTGTTTCATGTTGCTGCTGATCTGTTTCATGTTGCTGCTGATCTGTTTCATGTTGCTGCTGATCTGTTTCATGTTGCTGCTGATCTGTTTCATGTTGCTGCTGATCTGTTTCATGTTGCTGCTGATCTGTTTCATGTTGCTGCTGATCTGTTTCATGTTGCTGTTGATCTATTCATGTTGTTGCTGATCTGTTCATGTTGCTACTGATCTATTCATGTTGCTGCTGATCTATTATGTTGGTGCTGATCTGTTCATGTTGGTGCTGATCTGTTCATGTTGCTGCTGATCTATTATGTTGCTGCTGATCCGTTCATGTTGGTGCTGATCTGTTCATGTTGCTGCTGATCTGTTTCATGTTGCTACTGATCTATTCACCCTATTATAAGTTTAATCATATAAATATTTGCTAATTTAAGCTTGTTCTACCTTTTCAATTTTCAGCCACTTTTTTTTGTTGCATATTTAGATAATGTTATCAAGTTTTTTGTGGTAATTTCTGCTACTTTGAGCAACCATCCTGCTAAAACAGCAACAGCACAGATGGAACAGGTGAGCTCTGGAGAGGACATACTCCCTGATACTGGATGAAGTTGTGGGGGAACAGATTGCGTGACACTGTGTGCACCCTCATGTTTAACTTGTCTTCTAGTTTCCTGGAGGAATACGCCGTCGGAGTGGGCAGCAGAGGAGGAGTGGAGTGAGGACGTCAGTGTGAGTCAATCTAGTACAACACGTTATTTATTCAGCTACATGTTTACATTCTTGGTCTAATTATTTTGACCTTGTGTGTTTTTATGCAGCTCTCAGAAACTAAAGTCTTCACTCCCTCATGTGCACCTGCTGCTGAGAACCATATCACACCTGGGCAAAGGTAATGTTTTCTCCACAGAGACTTGATTTTACTTCATTTTTTTATTGATTTTACCTGTTTAACTTGTTGTTTTATTGTATTTTAAATTGTTTTTAGTTCACTGTGTGTTAGTTTTGTAGCTCTGTTTTTATGCTTTCTTTTATCTTGTTTGTAACTGATGTTCAGCAACTTTGTTTCAACTGTGGCTGTGTTAAAGCGCTTTATAAATAAAGCTGATGATGATGATGATGATGATAAAGTGAAAGTATACTGACATGTAAATACTGTACACACTAATCTAGGTTCTGCAGGCTCTGTGCTGCACAACATTCATATTTGGTTCTGGGATCATTTTCTAATCAACTTTAATGGCTGTTTTGTGTTAGTCTGGACCTGCCTCTTTGCTGCAGAAGCCTGGTGTTGGAGGAAGAGATCCACCTTCCTCCACTTCCACACAGAGTCTGGTCTTCACCAACTCCCACCATAACCAGCAGCCGCCCCCGAGCTGCAGCACAAGATTTTGATGGCCGCTACAGTGACACACAAGTTATCCTGGACTGTACAGAACTACGGTGTCAAAACACCTTTGGTCAGGAAATGGAGATATGAAGTTTGACAGAAAAGCTGATGGCACAGTCTTGAAGAAAAAGAAAATGCTGTCATTTACTTATATTGACATTGTCTTACATTTGTAAGTAGATATTCTTGATGGAAATATGTTGTACTGTTTTGTTTGGAGGTAAGTGCAGTACCTAAACATTTTATTGACCACTGTATTTTGGTATGTGGATATCTTTTAAATTAATTTTGTTATGTGAGAATGTTAACCAATTGTACCTATGTAAAATAAAAATAAAACTTTTTTGAGAGTTCCAACTTTGAAAAACTTTGTTTATTTGATAGAGAGTGTCAAAAATAGGGTAAAGTTAAACTATCAAACATATTAATCAAGTGTAGAACCACTAGACTGAGGAACAGCTTCTACCCTGAGGCTGTTAGACTCATGAATAAATAAAAATAAAATAAAAAATAAACACTGCAAAATATCACATCATACTGATGCTGATCTGTTTTCTTGTTGCTGTATTCATCTGTGTTCATCTGTGACCATCTGCTCATACAAACTCATGTTCGTGCTGCTGTGTATTACTAGTTGATGCTTTTCTTAGTTAGCTGTGTATTACTAGTTGATGCTTTTCTTAGTTAGTTCTAGATGTTATTACTGTTTTTCTCTTTCATTTGTTGTTGGATGTAACTGGGACCTCGTGTACATAATCTCGTTTTCATCTCATGTACCACATGCGGTGCAAATGACAATAAAGACTCTCTGACTCTCTGACTCTGATATTAACAATCAAATGCCTTAAATGAAAATTACAGATATATTATCCATTCAATTGGATACTTTTTTAAAATTATTGTTAGTCTTGTTTTATAGCCACAGTAACAACAAGGCAATATCCTCTGTATTTCAATATTTGAACACTTTAATTGTGAAATAGAAGGTCAAGATTTTACAGGTAAGAAATCATATGCTAAAAACCTTTAAAATAAAACTTTTATGGATTTATGGAATCTGCTACCAAGTAAGGAAACAGATTAATCAGGGCTGAAAATTTTACAAAAAATCTTGTAATTGCTTTGACTGATAAGGTATTTAGCAGCAGCCAGAACCAGGCCAGCCTGTGCTGGCGAGCTGATGTGTTGGGGCGCAGACGACGCTGAAGCAGGGGCTGCTTGTTGTTGAGATGGAGGACTGGGCTGACGTGCCAGAGGCAAGGAGGGGCCGGAGTGTCTCTGAACCAGCTGGCTCAGCACAAGGCTCTGGCTGCAGGCCAAACTCACCTGCAAACACACACACACAATAATTAAATCTATATCACGCACATACATTCAAAAAAGACTGCACAGATACTGATGAACTTACGGCTGAACTGTGACGACAGAGAGGTGGTGTTAGATTCAGAGGCCTTCATGTCCCAGCTGGAGCTGGTGGAGGTACAGGTGCTCCCAAACCTGGCAGTCGACCAATGGAGGTGTTGCTTCCTTGGGTGCTAACAGGAGGAGCAGTCCGGGAGTGAAGACTTTAGTTTCTGAGGAGCTGCATAAAAACACACGAGGTCAAAATAATTAGACCAAGAATGTAAACATGTAGCTGAGTAAATAACGTGTTGTACTAGATTGACTCACACTGACGTCCTCACTCCTCTGCTCTGCTGCCCAGTCCGACGGCGTATTCCTCCAGGAAACCAGAAGACAAGTTAAACATGAGGGTGCACACAGTGTCATGCAATCTGTTCCCCCACAACTTCATC
>JBBPBX010008323.1:0-42519 GCA_038048925.1 Garcialebias charrua | reverse complement strand
TACTAACAGAGTGCCAAAACTGAAAATAGCCGACGGGAGAACAGATGGTCAATCAATCAATCAATCAATCACCTTTATTTAACCAGGTAGAGCCCGTTGAGATCGAGATCTCTTTTACAAGGGTGACCTGGTCAAGTGGTCAGCAGCACACGTCACATTGGCAATAGGCATTTGCACTTATCAAAAGAAAATAAAGAAAACTACAATCACAGTAAACAGATGTTGACAGTTCAAAACCAACAGGATATGACAGATTTCTATATACATTATATACAAAACAAGCAGACAGACCTCGGTTGGGTAAATAAAGTTAAAAAAAATCAACAATGACATGTATATTGGATAAGTAATGGTTAGAAACATCTGCAATGGTCAAGTCTCTTGATGACATTTTCTACTATGGTTGACATAAAGGATCCATTTTATTTGGAGAAGTCATGTAAGTTTCGTAAAATGTATGTATTGTTAATTGTTGTATGTTCTCCTGATAAATAAATAAAAAAATAAAAAAAAATAAAAAAAATCTAAACAAAGAAAACAAAAGATTATGGACAGATAAATGTCGGCTCGCTATCTGCAAGAAACTGCTCCGTGTTTGCCTTTTGAAAATCCTCTTAATATGTAATTAAGTGTTTGCAGCCTAATAACTGCATTATTAACTGTTAGTTAGTCGTTAATTGTATGCTCCTTACATTAAACGTGTTTTATTCTGAGACTTAAATAATAATAATAATAATAATAATAAAATATATATATTTTCAAGAAGACATATTCCGTTCTTGTTCGCAGTATTTATCTCAGAGTACACGGTCAGATTTATAAACGTGCACACACACACATGCACACAGGCTGAGGTTAAGAAAACAGTCAAACTCGAGTGTTTCCAGGAACTCCCATTATTTCTGACTTGGGGTCTCCAATTTTTTATTTTTTTTGGGTGTAATTGTTATGATGTCAGAGTGTCCGTCTGCCTGAACGGACCTCTAAAAACAACAACGGGGACGTTTTGGTTCCATTCAGCGAACTGCCCGCACAGAGACGCACCAGCAGCCGAACCTGCAACAAGGTAAGAAACTTCTAAATCTACTACGAGCAGCTCGGGGAGTTCTCTTAACTCGTTTGTAAATGACTCTTGTCAAAGTTGAGTTGTTTCTTAGAACATGCAGTTATTAAGAAGATGCTTCAGCACGATGGTGTAGTGGTTAGGGCGTTTGACTTGGGACCCGAAGGACGCGGGTTCGCGTCCCGGCCACTACACACCTTGGGGTGTCTATGAGTGCACACCTAATTCTCCAGCTCCCCGAGCGCCCTCTGTCTGCTCACTGCACCACCTGGGGTGGTTGGGTTAAATGCAGAGACGAATTTCGTCTGTGTATGGGAAACATACGCAGATGACAGGAAAAGACATTATTATTATTATTATTATTATTAAGCGTCTTCGAGCAGATTTATTTATTGTATTTATTATTTATTTTGTGCCCACGGTGATCTCCCTGCTGGGTCGGATTGAAAATTTTACAATTGTTTTTATTTGTAAAAGTTCTGATTCTAATCTTTGAGGTTTAAAGGTCAAAGTTTTGAGCTTCAGTTACAACATGTAGATACGAGGGCATCATGAGTATAAATGTTTAGAGGATAAATAAACACGTCTGGTGTGTTATGTTTTGATGATAGAATGGAAACAGTTTTTTTTAAATTTGACATTTATTTTATGATCATATTATATTTTTGACTATGACGGCACAAAATGTGTTCTGGGTTGAAACGATTTTTTGCGTTTTCTTTCATACCCAGCATGCCGTTCCTTCCTCTCTCCTTCCTCATCCTCCTGGTTGCCGGGGCAGCCGTGGTGTGCGTCTCCATGACAACGCCGCTGCACAGCTTCCGAGGCTGCGCAGTCCGCGAGTTTTCCTTCGTGGCCTCTAAGCCCGGCTGCAAGGGGCTGCACGTCACCACAGAGGCCTGCTGGGGGCGCTGCCACACCTGGGAGGTAAACACACACGGGTAAAAACTTCTGTCTTCATTAGGACCTAGGCCCAAACCCAAAATGGTTCCATCATGCTAGGACCCTGGGTCAGCTGGAGGGTTAACTCAGTCCAGAACTAGAGGTGGATTTTCAGACCCATAGTTTGTTTAAAAAACCTGTTCAAATGTCAAAAACATCTTTAAAATAAAAAAGACGACTTGTGACCCGCCTAAAAACAGAAATTCCAACCGTCTACACGTAGAATCTGTTAACGACATATTTGTGCGGCACTATGCTAAATTTATTTATTATCAAAACAAAACTGGAAATTATAGATGACATAAGATAAAACCCTCCGCCTTTGACCGACGGCGGTAGTTCATGATTATTGAGTTTTAGAAATATGTTTTTTGTTTGTTTGTTTTAATGCCCCAACTCTTAAAAAAAAATACACAATCATCAAAGTTCATGCTCAATAAACCAGATTTTAAAAACATCCAACAAAGTTCAGTCAGGTCATCTGGACGGTTTCTTGTTTTTGTTGAGACGGTTCGTCCTTCATCCAAAGGACTTCATCAGTCCGAGGAGTCACAACAAACTCAGTCCCACAAGCAGCACTCATGTAGTGGACCGACCAGTTTTGCGGTCGGAAGGTTTGCGGTTCGAATCCCAGTTCCCCACACCATGTGTTGTTGTGTCCTTGGGCAAGACACTTAACCCCGAGTTGCTCCCGGTAGGACTGGAAAGCACCTTGCATGGCAGTCTGCCGCTACCGGTGTATGAATGTGTGTATGAATGGGTGGATGGCTGGTACTGTGAAGCGCTTTGGGGCCCCATAGGGGGCTGGAAAGCGCTATACAGTATAAATAAGCTCCATTTACCATTTACCAATCATTCAGCAACCTGTATTATTTCTGGAGTCATCCAGAGTCAGTTACAACTGAAGGAAGATTTGTGATTTGTCAATTTGAAGTTTGTTTTTATGTAAAAAACAGTTGTGAATAAATAATATCTTACCTGTTGTGGATAGCTTCTTTAACTGACCTCAGTTTTCAGAAAGATAAAGTTGGTATCAAACAGGACTGACGAGTTCAAGGCTAGTCTGAACGCAGCCTATAGATCAAAACAAAAGTAAAAATAAAAACAACGACTCGTGCCGGCGCTTTGGTGTGGGGGATAAGCGCGCGGCACATATTGAGGCTGAGCCTATCTGCAGGCGTCGCGGGTTCGCGTCCCAGACCCGACGAGCTATTTCTGCAGTGTCTCCTCTCCCTCTACAATAAAGGCCACTAGAGCCCAAAAATGTAAAAAAAAAATAAAAACAACGACTCTAGTCTCTGACATTTTAAAACATTTTTTGCAAACACCGTTTAATAAATGTTTATACTGCGATTAATTTAAAAAATGTACATGAATTTCTGAAACATGTCAGAAAATTATAAACAAAAATAACAGCGTGATGTCAACCTGATGGCAGTTTAAAGGACTGTGTTTGAACTTTTTATTACTGGATCTGCTTTAAGATGACAAAACCATCTTTGGGGTCTACATGGACCGTTGCGACGAGCTAAAAGTGGCTAATCGGCCCTTTTTCTAAACCAACCCTCTTAAAACAGATCCAGTCTTCAATTTTCTTCAACTCTGTATGACGTGGTTTTCAGAAAGATTGTGAAATTATGTCCCCGAGTCGCTATGTTGTTCTCGTAAATAACCGCAGAACTCTGTAAAACACCAAGTAACGACAGCGTAAAGTAGGGCTGTGTAATAATATCGATTTTGCAATATACATCGTTTTTTTCTTTCCTAGAAAAAAAATCTATATTAATCCGCAAGTATCGTAACATCCAACTGTCACCCTGCTCACTCACTGCTTGCTTCGCTGAGAGAGTGATTAGGTCATCCAGCCACTAGTGTCGCTGTAGAGCATTTATGCCAAGTTACCCGCCTAGTAGATACTTGATTTACACAGAAGAAGTGCGGGCAGTGTAATGGCGGTGGATATAGTTCCAGCCATAGATATAATAAACACTAGATAAGCTGAGGCGGAGTCTCCGGCGTCGTCACGTGGCAGCCATCTTGCGACAGACAGCAACATTAGCTGCAGCTGTTGAAACTGAATGGAGGTGAGGGGTTTACACAAACAAAAATACTCTTAACTCGCTGTAATCTTGACGGATTTACAAACGGTTTATCTTTTTAAAAACGTTATTAACGTGGCTATGATTTCTTTGGTAGTCAGACAGCACTTTTGTCTTTTTTAAAACGTTTTATTCATGTTTTGGGTGTCACACTCATCGAGAATCTAGAATCTGTTTTTATTACACCAATAACTATTTTATTACAAACTACTGTAAATGACTATCTTGATCATGATTGTATTTATTAGCATACTATTAACAAGAGCCTTTGATTAAGGGCTAGCTAGTACAGTATTCCAAATATTTCCCCAGCATTCTTAGATCACTAGGAGCTCTTTGTTTTTAACTGAACTAAAGCTGCACATGATTTCCAAGCGGTTTGGTATGTTCAACACTAATTACTGCTTTGTGTTTTACAGAAATACTCTTTGACAAGATGCCTGACTTTTGTGCAGCCTATGGATGCTCCAATAGGCGTAACATCAAAACAAGAAACCTTGGGATCACATTTCACAAGTAAGACTCTGTGACAGTATTATTACTTTAATTAGAATAATCATAGTTATATTTTGGATCAGTGCACATTATTGGTCATGCTACACACCAAAATGTGAGATAATATTATTGACATAATATTATACATAATATATATTTACATAATAATGACATAATATATATTTACAGCACTTTGGTTGACCTTGTTGTTGTTTTAAGTGCTCTATAAATAAAATGGTATGGTATGGTATACGGCTTGTAAAAGTATCTTTATATAAATTATGATGTATGATTTAGTGTTTCTTTTGGACACAATTTTTAATAGCTGTTTTATTGTACCAAAAGTAAATGCAAGCACACCAAAAGTATGATATATGTGTATAATTGTCATTACTATAATTCAAAGGTAAAGAAAGGAAGTGTGGAAAATAATGACCATCTTCAAATCACTCTTAACTGTTTTTCAGATCTTCCAGTTCAACTGTTGTCGAGGCAGGGCAGCAAGTACACCAAGGCCCAGAGAGAGTTTGCCCTTACGCTCCATTTGCATGGGCCAAAGGCATATCACTATCTGAGAGACACTCTGCATATTTGCCTCCCACATCCGAGATCATTGCAAAGGTATTCTTCATTATGTTTGACTGTAAACTAAATCACTTGGAGAAACTTAAGCGCTACATATTGTGTTACCATGAATTGTAGAACTTGCTGAAAAAGGCTTACATTTTTAACTTTTTAGTGCAATGGCATCTATTTTTGGGATGCCAAGTGTTTTCAGTAGGGATGCTTAGTGTTTAAATGATTGTATGGTTAAATTTTTACTTTTTTATTTTACTAAGGTGGCTGAGCTCTGTTGATGCCAAACCTGGTCTAAATAAAATGATGTTGGACATGCTGGAGCAACGTCGCAAAGCAGATGAGGCCAAATACGGATGTGTCTCTTTGATGCTGGATGCCATGGCCATCAAAAAGCATGTTCAATATGATCCTCAGACACAAACAATGTCTGGATTTGTGGACATGGGAGATCGGATAAATGAAGCTGACATTGCCTCTGAGGCTCTGGTGTTCATGGTGGTTGGGCTTCAAGGTTATTGGAAAGCTCCGATTGCATATTATCTGACCAAGTCCCTAACACCAGAGACACAGAAAGTGTTGGTAGAGCATGCATTAGAAGAGCTTCATCATCGCCAGATATTTAAGGATGCCCAATGTGCCTTACTGCATATGCCATTCTATAACAACATGAACTACTACCTCATGCATATACTGTGTACATTAACTGATATGCTGCTTTGCCACTTTGCAAATGTCAATGCTAGAACCTTTAGTTTATTTTATAGTTATACTTTTTATACTTTTTTACTTTTTGTACTAGTATGCAAAAACTCAGAACAGTATTATGTTCATTAAATGTTTAGTGCTTTAGTTTTTAGAGTTGGTGTAAATTTTCATACTCTTATACCACTATGCAAAAACTCAGGACAGTGTTAAAGTTTTACTATTTTATGCTTATGTCTATTATTATATGTTTCAGTGTTTTAATGTTTAAATAGTTACTGTTGCACCGAGGGAGTGAGAGTCTTGTCACACTATCAGATGTCACACTATCAGATGTTTATTTTTGTTTATTTGTTTGTTTATTTATATTTCTCAATTATTAAATCTTTTCATGTATCTAAAAAGAATAAACTACACATATTGACCAAGGTTGGTGTAATAATGTATTTAATATTACATAATATTTAAATGTGTAGGGAAAAAAATTGGCATAAATTAATTTCATATCACCAATAATAATACTATTTATGATGAAATAGTATTAAATATTTATTAGCATTGTAACATATGTCAGTTAATTTCGCTGGAAATAAACATGTATTTAGAAATAGATGTAAATATAATCTTATTGTGTATACTGCTAGTGCAATACAGTGTCTACATAACGTTATTTTCATGTGAACGTCCATCTTAAGTATACCATATTATAACAACATCTCTCACATTTATAACAAACCAAACCGTTTTAAAATCGGATGGAAATTAAGCAAGTTATGGTTATTTTAATAGTGAATGCACCATTCACATTCATGTTAAGAGTGGGCGTTCTGTCTGTCCCAAGATGGCCGCCGTCTGACGATGTCGGTCTCCATTGGCCAACAGCGGGGCTGTCTTATCTAGTGTTTATTATATCTATGGTTCCAGCACCCTCTTGCTTTAAAGCAGATGTGTGGGCGCACTTTGGCTTCAAAAAGAAGGATAGCGACTTTATGGATAAAACTCTAGCGGTCTGCATAGTTGGTGCTTTTAATCAGTTTTCAGTTGAATTAATTCAATCCAAGTCTATAACAGTCACAAAATGTCACCAAAATCACTCTGTCCCTCTAAAATATTTCATAAAATTGCAAAAGTGTATTGAATTGTATCGTTTGCTGAATATCGCAATATATATTGTATCGTGAGCAGAATATCGTGCATCGTATCGTGAGATTATTGTATCACTACAACCCTAGCGTAAAGTTGATTAAACCATAATCTACAAGCTGTGTTCAGACTAGCCCCATTTCAAGCTGATGCCATTCCTATCTACAAGATAGTTAGATAGTAAGATACTGTAGTTATTACTTGTAACTTTTACACAAAAACACAACTCCCCGACTCCTTTAATCAGCCTTTTCATGAGAACATCCTGGTCCAGAAGTGAGAGATCAGTTTTTTAAATTTCCCTCCTTGTCCGTGTTTGTAAACCTTCACAGAAGCCGATCCCTGAGCCGCCCTACATCCACCGGCACCACCGCGTGTGCACCTACAGCCGCATCCGACACATGACGGCCCGCCTGCCGGGCTGCCAGCCCGATGTCTCCCCCCTGTACCATTACCCCGTGGCGCTGCACTGCCACTGCACCGTCTGCTCCACGCAGGACACCGAGTGCGAGACCTTCTGAAGGACGGGACGATAAAGATCTAAACTGAAGAACAATCGAACAGGAAGTGCTCGAGAACAGGAATCATATCGTTTTCGTGATTTTAAAATAAAGAAATAAAAAATCGAGAGTTTACATTTCTGTCATTTTGAATCATGCTGTGACCATCAGAGTAGAACTGACAAAGGTATTTTGTAGTATTTAGTACTTTAGTGTCCATGTGTTAATATTTGCAGGAATTGTATCAAAGTCTTGGTATTGGCGCTTTTGTTTAGTGTTTGAAATAACTCAATGTTTTTTGTTTTATTAAGAGTTTTTCGTTGTTTTGCTTGTTCAGTTCTGTCATCTCTCTTACTCACCACCTACTTCTTGTTTCTAATCAGCATACCTGTTTTCCATCCACTCATCACCCGATCCTCTCGTTCTCCACCGTTCCTGGTCAGAATTTTCTTTAGTTTGTGTGTATTCAGTGAATAATTTGAGCTGGATCTTGCTGGAACAGGATGTGGGAATTCTTTTATTTTGACAGGCTGCGTTCCGGTAACTGTTTGCTTGGATCCGGTAACTCTCAGTCTCAAATAATAATAAAGTTATGAACAAATATGACCGCCTTGAACAAATAAAACGTATATTGGGTATGTAATATGAAAATAATTACATAAACACTAATTTTAAACATAACAGCCACTTACGAACTTCTTAATATTACATATTTCAAATCAGCATTTCAGCTTCTACCCTTAAAAAAAAGTTCAGTCAAGGGCAATTTAATTAAAAATACAAAAATATAATTAAACAGCACCACTAAATTACAAATCAGTTTTACAGTTTAAGTGGGTCATTAATAAAATGATCATTTATTAACAAAATACGAGAGAAACATTTGATGGGTAATTGCGTTATGTATCAAAACAACGGCGGCAATTTGTCAACATAACAGCGATCAAAATGACGAAAAGACTGTCCCAATTTACTCTTTGCACAAAAAAATATTCTCATTGTACAACTAAACAACTGAGAATTGAAGCAATGGAACTGAAGCAATGGAGATACTACTCGACGTGGGGGTGGGGGGTTAGGATGCGTGAGAGAAGCGGAGCATGCTCTAATCACACAAGGAGAGATGTTGGTCAGGCTACTTCTTATTGCTCCCTAAAATAGTTATTGAATCAAGTGGTTACCTGTTCAAAAACACCAGACTGCAGGAAATGGCATCTACTTTATTCAAAATTTTCTGGGGGAGAACCCCCAAACCCCCGCCCTCCTCGCTATTTATGTTCCGGCATAATTTGGTTTACAAATTAAGCACTGTTTGTAGCTCTACGTTCAGTTTTGTCCTGTGAAATAAAAGATCCTGGATTTGTTTACCTGCCTGCCTTCATTCTGCAGTTTGGTTTAGTTTCCACAGTCGTACACGAACCGTTGAAGATAAACACAAACTCAGCTGATAATTATAGGATCAGTTCTCTGGGCTCGTTGTTCAAAAATAAGTGGTCCATTGTCGAAAGCGACCAATTTCATTTGTCCTACTTGCATCAATCCACGACAACAAGTACAACGCAACAATACAATTTGAGCCGTTGGCGTCGAAACAGTCAAGTCGTTTCAATATCTAGGGGATGTGTTGGACTGTACTGGAACAGCTGAAGCTGCCGTTCGGGCACGTATACATGTGGCGTGGAATAAATGGCATCTACTCGCTTCTATACTGATGCGGCGCGACATCCCACTACTCCTACGTTCCAAGACTCTGTGGCTCAGTGATACGTCCCGTGCTGTTGTATGGCGCAGAAACATGGCCGATGACAACAAAACTCGAACAGCAACTTCACAGAACCGACATGAAAATGCTCTAGTGGATGCAACGCATTAGTCTTAAAGATCACATCCAATCGACCGAAATCCTGCGTCGAGCTGGCTTATGTGCGATTAAGGACGCATGCCGGCGACACCGTTTGCGATGGTTCGGTCATGTTAAACGAAGTGAAAACAGTGCTATACTTGCTATTGAATACCTGGAAGTACCTGGCACCCGTCCCAAAGGCCGTCCGAAAAAGACCTGGGCGCAAACGATTCAACAAGATCTGAAAGCGCTGAACCTCAATGAACTGGACGCAACTGACCGCCTAATCTGGCATCAAAAACTTGGCGACAAAGAAGTAGTGTCACACCCCGGAATCGGGAAAACGGACGTTAAACGAAGATAGATAGTTCTCTGGGCTCTGATTAAAAGGCAAATTTTTACAACTTTAGTGCTAAACCCGATGGACTGTTTGGACAAGAGAGCAGTATTAACCATACAAACATTTATCATGGTAATAAAAACAAGTTATTGAAACGTAAAACCAAATTTGTGGTGTTTCATGGACAAATCTACGCAGCTCTTTAAAATCTACAGCTATTGTGTACTTACTGTTGTAAACAACAACCAACAGAAACAAAACCAGCAGTTACAGGTGACAAAAATAAATAAATTAATAAATACAGTACACTGAAAGAACCGAGAAGGTGATTGTTGAATGAGGACAGGTGAGAAAGTCGCTGAAAACAAGGATCACTGAGGCAAACTTCGGCTGAGAATGTGAAACCCAGAAGCTGCTGGGCTGGACGGGTAAGGTAAACACAAAACTACCGGCAGAACTAACCGGATAAGAACTAAAAACCAGAAAATCAAAACAAATTCACATTTTGTATAAAATATAAGATTAAAAATCTAATAATTATGGTTTTTAATGAAAACTGATTAATAAAAATATTGTAAGGTCTTTAAAGCGACATTTCAGATTTTTTGTGGTACTGTATATGGAAAGGTTATGAATATTTAATATCTTACCTGCTGTAGATAGTTCGTTAAACAACCTCACAAAACCGAGTCAGGCAAATAATAAAGTGCTTTTCTTCCATCTTAAACCTCCAGCCTTGTGTCAGAATGACCCACGAGGCCTCAGTTTCAGACCCATGGGTCATTTTGACCTCAGGGCAGCAGGAGGTTTACAACACCTCTTTCATAGCAACTCATGCTAGCTCTGCTGCGCAAGCTTAGACTTCACCCAACGTGTAATTACATAAAAGTTTATGGTTGATCTCCAACAGGTAAGATATTAACTCAGGGCTACTCAAAAGATTTGTGAGAGAAATTTGAACATTTTGAAATGACAAATTTTTCAGTTTGAGAAGCAATCCTGTGAGGTGCCCATCTCAATTTTGAACATTTTCAGGATCATACAGAACACTAAAGGAGCCCCCTCACCAATGAAAGCACTGATTTACACAACATGATGTGAGGCCTGGCCAGGCATCACCCTGTGACTTCACTCTTCAGTGAGGATACTCACTGCTCAAACACTCAGTGTTTCCCCCTTACGTACCAGGAACAACCTCTGACTGATGGTGTCAGTTTACAGCCAATGACAGAGAGTTCAGCATCAACACCGAAACTTGAACAGGACTTTAACAAGAACAACCCATCTCCACACTAAGAAACATTGTAAACAGTCAGGGACATCGTAAGCAGTCAGAAACATTGGAAACAAATACAGTAGTCAGAAACATCGTAAACAGTCAGAAACATTATACGTGTAGTCAGAAACATTGTAAACAGCCAGAAACATCTTAAGTAGTCAGAAACATTGTAAACAGTCAGAAACATCGTAAACAGTCAGAAACATTGTAAGCAGTCAGAAACATCAGAAACAGTCAGAAACATCATAAGCAGTCAGAAACATTGGAAACAGTCAAAAACATCTGAAACAGTCAGAAACATTGTAAACAGTCAGAAACATCAGAAGCAGTCAGAAACATTGGAAACAGGTGTGTTGTGTCAGGTGTTGTCCTGGACTATGGGGAGGTTCTGGGCCTGGGGGTTTGCCGTGGGCGGGGATGGCGAGGCGCTCTCACTGGGGCTGCTTGGGCTCGGGTGTCCTGTCCTGTCGGCTGGGTGCGGGTTGGGCCGGATCTTGGATGTGGGCTCCTCTCCACCCCAGAATAAATGGGCCTACCTCCTGGGTTTGGGTGTGGGCTGCCCCACGTAGGGGGCAGGTACATGTTTTGGACCTGGGAGGTATAGAGTGTGTATCGAGATTATGAATGGAATGTGTCGTTATTGTATGTCTTTGAGTGAGTGAGGGTGTAGATGAGGGTAGATCTGTGTGATTGTGTCTGTGTATAAATGTCTATTTGTCAGGCCGGGACTTAGAGTGCCCCCTCTCTAGCCGTTTTCGCATTGGCCAGCCCTCCCCGCATAGGCGTAACTTCCTGAAGGACTGGTGGGGACAAATCCCCACCAATGCTGACCTCTAGTGGACAGTCCCCACCAATATTTTGTTCACATATTTTACTTTTTATTTTATTGAACATTTAACCCTAACCCTCTGATTAAAACCCCATTCATGCCGCTACTCAGAAAGAAAAGAAAAAAGTTATCTCCGTTTCACACCGTCAACGAACCCCAACAAAAAAAAAACAACAACAACAACTGCCGAACAGCTGCTCTGTCCAGCAGTGGCTCTGTATTTAGTTAGTACGCACTGCGCAGTTTGCAAGACTCCCATGGCGTGCAGAGGAGCTGTCTGATCACCCTACACGGCAAAATACGACCAAAAAGTAAGTCATTAAATAGTTTTGGTGCACAGTACTCATGGTGTTATTGTGTTTACAGTGTGCATGCATTTCCTGAACGTAAGTAAATCGTTTTGATGACGTTTTGCGTGTAATATGTGCGCGACTTCAGGAGGAGCGAAAACTACGTTTGTTTATGTGTGAACAGTGTGCGCGAAGTTAGTCTGAGCTTTGTGAATTTAATTTAAACAAAACAGTATTATCATCCTGCTGCAGACGGAGGAGGGATGGAGGACGAGTTTAAGAAGTGGCTGCAGATACTTCTACTAGCATATTTAGCTCCATCTACTAGCAACTCACGGTGAATCAATAAACAAGCTGAAAACAATCTGAAAAGCTCTGAAACAGGTGGAGCATGTTCTTATTTATCTTGAAGCAGACACAGAGCTAAAGCCTTAAAGTCCTCCATCACTGAGTCTGCCTGTTAGTTTCAACATCAGGTGTACCAGCACGTTCATGCTGCAGGGCAAGACAGGTCATGCTGCCATGCTGCTGCAATACTGTGAAATAAATGCTGATAATTGTTTTATTTTTATTAATTACTGTAATTGCATTTGTAATGATAGTGTGCACCTACTATTTTTAGTTTGGAGCAAGCCTGGATAGATTGTTGTACTCAGTGCAGCTCCTACGGATTAAATGTCCTCTAAATAGCTTCATTTCATTTTCAGAGTTTCTATCGGCCAAATTGTGACATCATATGCTTAGAAGATTCTTCCCAATGAGCAAAGTGGATTCTACACAACACATCAAGAGCACTGTATGAAGCTAGGGAGAAAATAACAATCTTAATTGTTGTTGTTTTTTACAAACCAGATCCAAAAAAGTTGGGACACTAAACAAATAGTGAATAAAAACTGAATGCAATGATGTGGAGGTGCCAACATCTAATATTTTATTCAGAATAGAACACAAATCACAGATCAAAAGTTTAAACTGAGAGAATGTATCATTTTAAGAGAAAAATATGTTTTTTCAAAATTTCATGGCATCAACAAATCCAAAAAAAGTTGGGACAAGTCCATTTTTACCATTGTGTGCCATCCCCCCTTCTTCTTACAACACTCAACAGACGTCTGGGGACAGAGGAGACCATAGGAACGCTCTCCCATTCATGTCTAATACAGACCTCTAACTGTTCAATCGTCTTGGGCCTTCTTTGTTGCACCTTCCTCTTTATGATGCGCCAAATGTTCTCTATAGGTGAAAGATCTGGACTGCAGGCTGGACATTTCAGTACCGGATCCTTCTCCTACGTAGCCATGATGTTGTGATTGCTGCAGAATGTGGTCTGGCATTATCTTGTTGAAAAATGCAGGGTCTTCCCTGAAAGAGATGACGTCTAGATGGGAGCATATGTTGTTCTAGAACCTGAACATAGTTCTCTGCATTAATGGTGCCTTTCCAGACATGCAAGCTGCCCATGCCACAAGCACTCATGCAACCCCATACCATCAGTGATGCAGGCTTCTGAACGGAGAGTTGATAACAACTTGGGCTATCCTTGTCCTCTCTGGTCCGGATGACATGGCGTCCCAGTGTTCCATAACGAACTTCAAATCGTGACTCATCTGACCACAGAACAGTCTTCCATTTTGCCACACTCCATTTTAAATGACCCCTGGCCCAGTGAAAACGTCTGAGCTTGCTTAAAAATGGCTTCCTCTTTGCACTGTAGAGTTTCAGCTGCAACGGCGGATGGCACAGTGGATTGTGTTCACTGACAATGCTTTCTGGAAGTATTCCTGAGCCCATTCTGTTATTTCCTTGACAGTGGCATTCCTGTTTGAGGTGCAGTGACGTTTAAGGGCCCGGAGATCACGAGCATCCAGTAGAGTTTTACGGCCTTGACCCTTATGCACAGCGATTGTTCCAGATTCTCTGAATCTTTTGATGATGTTATGCACGGTTGATGATGATAACTTAAAAGTCTTTGCTATTTTACGCTGGGTAACACCATTCTGGTATTGCTGCACTATCTTTCTGTGCAACAATGGTGGAATTGGTGATCCTCTTACCATCTTGGCTTCTGAGAGACACTAGCCGTGTTTCCATCAAGGTTTCTAGGTGCGCATTTTGAAGTATCGCAGCAGAAAAGCTTAATGGAAACGGCAAAATCCGTATTTACTTTCTCAAGTTCGCCAAAAAGTTTATACGCTCGCTTGAGGTGGTTTTTGGGATGTTCGAAAATGAGCAGATGCGCACAGCGACAGATGGAAACACATTTGCCGACTCGTGCTGCCGAAGCGAACATTCACGTCACGTGACTGATCAGCTGTTTCCGCTCCGGACAACATGTAACATCGCTAAAACTAGTTTGTATGACAGAATAAATACAACTCGACCGATAGCAACACGTACCTGAAATATTCTCTCCATTTTGACGAGATGTGTGGCCAGGTTCTGTTTTCAACTGCTACTTCCTGTTTACTGTAGACATGCGCAGTGCTGACGTCTGACGTAATGACGCTGACGTCTGACGTAATGACGCTGTGCGTGGCTTGGTAGATGCGCTTCAAGCCAGCAGATGGAAACACTTCTGCTTCGCATTAATTTGTATTTACATATTTGCGAGATTTCAAAAATTAGCTCAAAAATCGAAATGAAAATGGATGGAAACACAGCTACTGACACTCTGAGAAGCTCTTTTTATACCCAATCATGTTGTCAATTGACCTAATTAGTGTTAATTGGTCTTCCAGCTGTTCGTTATATGCTCAATTTCCTTTTTCCAGCCACTTATTGCTACTTCCCAAATGTTTTGGGATTTGTTGACACTGAAATTTTGAATCAACATATTTTTCCTTTAAAATGTTACATTTACTCAGATTAAACTTTTGATCTGTCATCTATGTTCTATTACGAATAAAATATTGACATTTGCCATCTCCACATCATTGCATTCAGTTTTTTAGTGTCCCAACTTTTTTGGAATCCGGTTTGTAGTATTATTTTCATTCATTCATTCAACTTTTATCTTTATTATCTTGTAATGCACTTTGGACAATGCAAGTTGTTGCTGGAAGGTCCTATTTAAATAAAGTTTATTATTGTTATTCCTGTTAACAATGTCTTTCTGTATCGTGCCTTCTTACAAAGACCTTTTGTATAAAACTTGTGTGCTGATGTAATGAAAATGAAGGTGTTAATAACAATGTACAATGATCTGACAGGATAAATGCTAACTCAGGGAGTCATACAGCTGTTAAACTGCTACTCAGTGTCATACAGCTGTTGAACTGCTAGTAAGGGTGGCATACAACTGTTATTGTTATTACGACATACACAATTTGCTGGTGAAGATTCTCAGTCGTCCAGGACATGATGAAATCAAAAAAGGCGTTCAATACAGGATCAACTGGACTTTATTTGTTGCAGAAAACGTTTCGACTTCTGTCCAGAAGTCTTTTTCAATTCTGAATGGAAGCTGTGAGAACGAGAAGTTTTATACAGGCTTACAAGTCACGCACCAACATATGAAATTGGAAACTGAGATAACACCACAAATTAACTAAAATGCCCATTCTATTTAAATTGACAAAACGACACATCCCAGCTTAAACAAAAGGGGGTTTGTAACACATACATGTAAATTGAAAGATCACACCTAACAGTAGGAGGTTCCCTTGAGGTCTCTGTTAGGAGACACAAAACTGTATGTAAATTGACAAACAACACCTCCCAAACAACAAAAGAGGCTGCTCAGAGAACTTTGTTAGTCTAATTTACAGACAAAGCATCCCTGCTCCCATCTGGTGTAAAACGTTTCGGAATCAAATCCAAAACTGAGTTATAAGTCTTAGACAGTTGAAATCTCAGACCTCCTCCTCTGTTAAGAGAAGGTTTTTCTCTCTTAACATACACAGCTTCCTTTACACCCCTTTCAAACCATCTGTGTTCTCGGTCCAAAATTTGAACATTCTGGTCCTCAAAGGAGTGTCCCTTGTCCGTGAGGTGGAGGTGAACGGCTGAATTTTGTCCAGAGGAGGTTGCTCTCCTATGTTGAGACATTCTTTTGTGGATAGGTTGTTTCGTTTCTCCGATGTAACGGTCTGAGCAGACTTCGCTGCACTGGACTGCATAAACCACCCCACTCTGTTTGTGTGTGGGGGTTCTGTCCTTCGGATGCACCAGCCTCTGTCTGAGAGTCCGGCTGGGTTTGAAGTGTACTGGGATGTTGTGTTTGTTGAAAATCCTTCTGAAATTCTCTGAGACTCCAGCAACATAAGGAATGACAATGTTTTTCCGTCTGTTAGACTTTTTCTGTTCATTATTGTGTTTAACAGATTTCCTTGCTGACTTGACAAACGCCCAGTTGGGATATCCGCATGTTTGATATCCCATCCACTGGAGCACAAACTTTCTGTCATCAGAACTTTACAGCATCGGGCAGAACACATCCCCACAAGGACAGAAGGGAAGGAAAAGGAACAGAAACACATCAAAACATCTCTGCAAACATGCGGATATCCCAACTGGGCGTTTGTCAAGTCAGCAAGGAAATCTGTTAAACACAATAATGAACAGAAAAAGTCTAACAGACGGAAAAACATTGTCATTCCTTATGTTGCTGGAGTCTCAGAGAATTTCAGAAGGATTTTCAACAAACACAACATCCCAGTACACTTCAAACCCAGCCGGACTCTCAGACAGAGGCTGGTGCATCCGAAGGACAGAACCCCCACACACAAACAGAGTGGGGTGGTTTATGCAGTCCAGTGCAGCGAAGTCTGCTCAGACCGTTACATCGGAGAAACGAAACAACCTATCCACAAAAGAATGTCTCAACATAGGAGAGCAACCTCCTCTGGACAAAATTCAGCCGTTCACCTCCACCTCGCGGACAAGGGACACTCCTTTGAGGACCAGAATGTTCAAATTTTGGACCGAGAACACAGATGGTTTGAAAGGGGTGTAAAGGAAGCTGTGTATGTTAAGAGAGAAAAACCTTCTCTTAACAGAGGAGGAGGTCTGAGATTTCAACTGTCTAAGACTTATAACTCAGTTTTGGATTTGATTCCGAAACGTTTTACACCAGATGGGAGCAGGGATGCTTTGTCTGTAAATTAGACTAACAAAGTTCTCTGAGCAGCCTCTTTTGTTGTTTGGGAGGTGTTGTTTGTCAATTTACATACAGTTTTGTGTCTTCTAACAGAGACCTCAAGGGAACCTCCTACTGTTAGGTGTGATCTTTCAATTTACATGTATGTGTTACAAACCCCCTTTTGTTTAAGCTGGGATGTGTCGTTTTGTCAATTTAAATAGAATGGGCATTTTAGTTAATTTGTGGTGTTATCTCAGTTTCCAATTTCATATGTTGGTGCGTGACTTGTAAGCCTGTATAAAACTTCTCGTTCTCACAGCTTCCATTCAGAATTGAAAAAGACTTCTGGACAGAAGTCGAAACGTTTTCTGCAACAAATAAAGTCCAGTTGATCCTGTATTGAACGCCTTTTTTGACATACACAATTGAAAAAAGTACCGGTACTTTGTCCAAAAAAGCAGATGCAGCATTTTCGATTTCCGTCCCCACCAACTTTCAACACAAAGTTACGCCCTTGCCTCCCCGGCTCTCCCAGCTTCTAACCCGGGTTCGGCGTCTTCGCATTTACCTTTTCCGCCCGGGATCCACCCTTGTTCTGGAACCATCTTCACCGTGGTTCTATCGGGCCGAGCCCTGACGGACCCAGTTTCACGTCATGTACTGCTCTCATTTGATTCGTTGTTTGCAGCAGGGGCGGGACTCTCTAACTCCTTTGTGTAGCTAGAATGTCAAGAGCGGTGATTCCTTCATAAGCAACGTGAACTCCCAAAAAAAACAATCCGCCGCCGTGGCTTACGGCGTTAATGCTGTTGTGTCTTAACCAGACGAAGCGGGTTCGCGTCCCACCTGGGACAATGTTTTTTTTTTACGTTTGTCTTTTATTGGAGTAAATAAAAAGGAGTTTTGTTAAGCATTTTACCAAACAAACTCCTTTTTATCTACCAAACAAACTCCTTTTTATTTACTCCAATAAAAGACAAACGTAAAAAAAAACATTGTCCCAGGTGGGACGCGAACCCGCTTCGTCTGGTCAAGACACAACAGCATTAACGCCGTAAGCCACGGCGGCGGATTGTTTTTTTAGGAGTTCACGTTGCTTATGAAGGAATCACCACTCTTGACATTCTAGATACGCAAAGGAGTTAGAGATTATTAGTTATATTTTAAAACCCTGGCTGCGCGCAACAGTTAGACAATATTAGTTATATTTTAATGACATTCAGGTCGCGCTGAAAGGCGGAAATGGGTGCGCGCTTCGTTGTTATTTACGTTGTAACATAAGCTGATTTGTGATCAGTTATTAACAAAAATTAAACTCAGAAACACTAATATATATATATCCAGCTAACAATTTTTTTTAGCGGAGTCTCCTCTCTTAAAACACGAACACTCCACCCACGTGAAGAGAGCACCCCACCCACTTCCAGAGAACTGCCCACCCACTTCAAGGCGGCTCTGCGGCAAATGCGTAATGAACGCGGGTGGCCCAGAGCCACCCAGGGGCGGCCCGGGGCATTGAGGGCTGGCCAATGTGAAAACGGCTTCTGATATATCTGAGGCCACTTGGTGTCGCGCTCCTACCACGTGGCCCCCTGGTGGGGTGTGCCTTTGCCTGCGGCGCGCTTGGGGCCCTCAGTGTTGGGGGTTGGGCGCTACGGTATGTCTGCTCGGCCTGGTGGCTGCCTGGTGGGGCTCGGGTCCTCTGGTCCTGTCGGGCCTGGGCCTAAGGGGTGGGCGTCCCCGGTACCCGGGCCTTGGTGCCTAGGCCTGGGGCTACGTCGGTGCAACGGGTTCCGGCGGAGGCCTGTGAGTTTGTCGCTGTTGAACCCGGGGGGTCATTGTGTGTAGTCACTGGTGGGGCTCTTCCGGTTCTCCCCTATGGTCGGATCTGGGGGGTGGGTGAGTGGTTCGTCCTGTTTGGGTGGCCCTGGGGGCTCTGCGCTCGGGGTCCCTCTTGGGGTCTTGGGCTCTGGTCCCTCCTTTGTCTGCCTCGGGTCTTGGGGGGCGGATCTCTGATGCTTCATGGTCGCTATTGAATGTTCTATTAGAGAATTTTGTTTTATCACTTGTTTTATTTGACCTTTAATTTTGTTGCACTTTGTAGCACTTTGAGATTTTCATCAATGAAAAGTGCGTTATAAATTAAATCAAAGTCAAAGTCAAAGTCAACTTTATTGTCAGAACTGCAATATGTACAGGACATACACAGGATTGAAATTGCGTTTCTCTCAGTCCCTCGGTGCAACAGTAACCATCTAAACACTAAACACTAAAACATTTAATAAACATAAGCATAAAATAGTAAAAGTGTAACACTGTCCTGAGTTTTTTCATAGTAGTATAAAAGTATGAAAATTTACACCAACACTGAAACACCAAACACCCCTAAAACACCAAACACCCAATGAACATAAGCATAAAATGAAATAATAAAAGTGTAATACTGTCCTGAGTTTTTGCATAGTAGTATAAAAAGTATAAAAAGTATATCTATAAAATAAACTGAAGGTTCTAGCATTGACATTTGCAAAGAGTGGCACAGCAGCATATGAGTTAATGTACACATATCTTAGTCGATATTATTATTGATTTTATTTGATTTTATCACTTGTTTTATTTTGAACTTTGCTTTGTTACACTTTGTAGCACTTTGAGATTTGTATTAATGAAAAGTGCATTATAAATTGAATTCATTATTATTATTATTATTATGAGGTAGTTGATGTTGGTATATAGGCAAAGTGGCATATGCAGTAAGGCACATAAGGCACATTTGGCATCCTTAGATAAGGCTAGTCAGAGAATACTGTTTATGTATCAGCAGTAGTATAGATATTCATTCATTCATTCATTCAACCTTTATTTAGTCAGGTAAATCTTTTGAACCTCATGGGCTCATTTACGAAAGCGACCTGCTAAAACTAAAGAACAATGAACAGCAGTGGTAGAATTTCCTTAAACAATAAACAATAAACAAACAAACAATAAACAATAGAAAACAAAAGAGAGAAAAAAACAAAAGAAAGTTTTTTTTTTTTTTTTTAACAAAGTATCAAAAAACTAGCAAAACATTATAAGGTAGACGTATAAAATCAAAGACAGGAACAAATCTGCATTGGTTTTTGCCAGGATTCCAACAGATTCTGAAAACCATTTAGAGAAGTCAAGGTCGAGAGCTTCAGATCTTTTTGTAAGATATTCCATGAAGCAGGAGCGGAGTAGGAGAAGGCCCTTTTTCCAAGTTCAGTCCTCACTGACGGAACACTGCAGGTAATCATGTCCTGAGAGCGCACACTGTAGCTGCACTCACGCAAAGACATGTAGGAGGAGATGTATGAGGGCAGCAGACCAAGAAGTGATTTAAAGATGAAAATGTACCAGTGGAAGAGTCTGCGTGAGGTTAATGATGTCCAGTTAACCAGTGAATACAGGGTGCAGTGGTGGGTACGATAATCACAACCAGTTATGAATCTTAGTGCACCATGATAGACAACATCCAACATCCGCAGGGTGCTTGTAGGAGCATTCATGTAGAGAATGTCACCGTAATCAATGGAGGGAAGGAAAGTCACAGATACAAGGCGTTTCCTAACATTCAGTGATAGACATGATCTGTTTCTGAAAAAGAAACCCAGTTTAACTTTCAATTTCTTCACTAGGTTTTCCACGTGGAGTTTAAAAGAGAGATGTGAATCGATCAGGATACCCAGATATTTATAGGAATCAACAAACTCAATAGGGACACCATTTGAAGATAAAATCAGAGGAGGATCTGCTGGAACCGCCTTCCTATTTGAAAAAAACATCCCTTTTGTTTTATCAGCATTTAGGACAAGTTTGAGACGGAACAAATCTGACTGGATGATGTCAAAAGCAGATTGCAGTAACTGGAAAGCCTTAGCAACTGTTTTAGCTCGGCAGTAAACAACTGTATCATCAGCATAGAAATGTAAGGATGCATCAGGGATGCAGTGACCTACATTAGCTATGTAGATTGTAAAGAGAGTGGGTCCTAAAACTGAGCCTTGTGGTACACCATTTTTAACTGTTAAATAGCTGGAAGAAGTACCGTTATGTTGAACACATTGCCTCCGATTGGAAAGATAGTTAGAAAACCAACCGATGGTGTGATCAGAGAAACCGATTTCTGAGAGCTTATGACACAGGATGTTATGATCCACAGTGTCAAAAGCTTTAGACAGGTCTAAGAAAAGTGCAGCACAATAGTCCTTAGCATCCAATGCTTCAACAACATCATTCAGAACCTTCAGAGAAGCAGTTGTTGTGCTGTGTTTTTTCCTGAAACCAGATTGATGAAGAGGTAAGATGTTAAATGAGTCCAGATAATTTTTGATCTGAGAGTTTATCAGTTTTTCTAGAACCTTGGCTAAGATGCAGAGTTTAGAGATCGGTCGATAATTGTTCAGTGAGGTGGGGTCACCTCCCTTCAGCAAAGGAAGAACAAAGGCTGTTTTCCAAGCATCCGGAATGGTGTTTTGGCTTATGGACAGATTAAAGATGTGGGTCACAGGGACTGTGATGATATGAGCAGCCAGCCTTAAGAAATAAGGTGGAAGTTCATCTGGACCTGCAGATTTTTTTGGATCAAGATCATTTAACAGTTTATTTACCTCACTGACTGAGAACGGAGAAAAAGAGAAGGTGTGATTAACAGATGGTTGACTTGTAGGAGGGATTTGATTTGTAGAAGTTTGATTATTAGATAAAGTGGCTGATTTTCCGTTTGTAACTGTGTCAAATAATGAACTAGAAGCAACAAAATGTTTATTGAAACAGTTCAGGATCTCGTGCTTATTTGACACAGGAACAGAGTCAACAAGAAATTGTGATGGGAGGTCAGATGATTGGGGGGTGCCTGAGAGAGATTTAATGGTTTTCCAGAATTTTTTTGGATCATTTAGATTTTTGGAGGTCTGAGATAAGAAGTAGTTACGTTTTGCGGCTTTGATGGCAGTTGTGCATTTATTCCTTAGCTGCCGAAATTTCAACCAATCAGTGTCTGAGTGTGATTTTCTTGCTGCGGCCCAAAGATGATCTCTCCAGTGTAGGAGATCAGCTAGTTCAGGAGTAAACCAGGGGCTGTCACGGCCCTTTATCCTGAACTGCCGGAAAGGTGCGTGTTTGTTTACAAAGAGAATGAAACTATTATGAAAATAGTTCCAAGCGGTGTTCACGTCATTGATTTGTAGGATATGTTGCCAATCAAAGTGGGATAGATCCCAAAGGAATGACTGTTCACAGAAACGTTTCAAATCCCTTTTTTGAATTATTCTGGGCTTAGCAGGTGGAAGTTTAGTAGATCTAAGAGCTGCTATTACGGAATGATCACTCAAAACGTTAGCAAATACACCTATACCAGGAAATTTGTGAGGAGCATTTGTGAAAAACAGATCTAAGGTAGAAGATTTTTCAGGACATTTTATGTTTGGTCTGGTGGGAGAATCGATAAGTTGTGTTAGATTGAGAGATAGGCAACATTCCTTGAATTTATCACAGAGGGGGGTCGACTCATTCCAATCAATGTTGAAATCTCCAGCCATAACAATCTCATTGTGTTTTAAATTTCCTATGAATTCAGTCAGGGAAGACAGAGCTTCAGGTGTTGCGGAGGGGGGACGATAACATCCAACAACAGTTAAGGGCTGACCTCCTTTCAAAGTGATGTTCACAGCTAAAGCCTCAAACTGGTTTGCGATTGTTTTTTTAGATGCAATCCTGGCAGCCAAAGAATCTCTGATGTAAATAGCGACTCCACCTCCCCTTGTATTACGATCACAACGATAGATCTTAAATTCATTGATTGCCAGGTCATTTTTCAAAACAGATTTTTTGAGCCAAGTTTCAGAGATAACGATCACATCTGCCCCAGAAGAAGTGATTAGGATTTTCAATTCATCAAGTTTTTTTAGAAGGCTACGAGCGTTTACATGCAGAAAACGGAGACCTGAAATATTTTTAAACTCATTAGGTGTACAGTAGTTAGTGATTGGCCCTGGGTTTGGCTGAATCCCTGAGATCAATAACAACATTAATATCAGGCATTTACTTGACTTCTTTGTCAGTGATGTGTAATTACAGGAGTTAACAGTGTGACATTTTGCCCCCATAATTGAACCATGTGAAACGTTGATGAAGACACGATCATTCAGAGCCCAAAAACAATGAAAGTCGCTGTGATGGGCAGATCCAGATGTGTTGATAAGATTCAGTGATTCCAGGTAGTCTGAGAACTGAAAATAAGGACAGTAATATGAATGATGCAGAAAAGTTTCAGAGCATGAGGCATCACAAATTAAATGGGCAAACAAATCCGTTGTGAAGGACCAACTGTAGCTTGTATTTGTATATATAAAAGTAGTGTAAATGTAAACAGTAGTAATAAATGTACAACAGTAGTAATAAATGTAAACCGTATTAATAAATGTAAACAGTGAATGTAAACAGTAGTATGACTAATAATAATAATAATAATAATAATAATTAATTCAATTTATAACGCACTTTTCATTACTGAAAATCTCAAAGTGCTACACATATATTGAATGCTACACACATTCATAAACCGGTGGCGGCAGACTACCATGCAAGGTGCTTTCCAGTCCTACCGGGAGCAACTCAGGGTTAAGTGTCTTGCCCAAGGACACAACGACACATGGTGCGGGTCCCGGGAGTCGAACCGCCAACTTTCCGATCGGGAGACGACTGCCATTACCACTACGCCACGGCCGCCCGTAATACAAACATTAGTCAAATATGAGAAGTAGTGCAAACTGAATGAGCACATGACCGAGAGTTTAGTGAATAACCCGTTTGATGACACAGAGTCCAGTGTTAAAATCTTTGTGTTGAGTGGTAATGTGTGAGAAAGTTTTTTGTGTTAAGGCAGTTCAAATGGGAGGGGAGGCAGAGCAGGCAGAGTGTTTAGCATTCTGACTGCCTGATGAACAGAGCTGTCTCTCAGTCTGCTGGTACGAGCCTGGAGACTCCTCAGTCTCCTCCCTGATGGCAGCAGTCTAAAGCGGCTGTGTAGTGGGTGTGTGGGATCACCTGCCATGCAGAGGGCTTTCCGAGTGAGGCGTTTGCTGTGTAAGTCCTGCAGTGAGGGCAAGGAGGTGCCGACGATCTTCTCAGCTGCTCTCACGATGCGCTGGAGGCTCTTGCGGCATGATGCAGTACATGCACCAAACCACACCGTGATGCAGCTGGTCAGGACACTTTCTATGGCACCCCTGTAGAAGGTGCACATGATGGGGGTTGAAGCTCCAGCCCTTTTCAGCTTGCGGAGAAAGTAGAGGCGCTGGTGAGCCTTCTTGGCCAGTGCTGCAGTGTTCCTGCTCCAGGACAGGTCCTTCGAGACGTGCACTCCCAGGAACTTGGTGCTGTCCACTCTCTCCACTGCGGTGCTGTTGATGGTCAGAGGGGCATGTTGTGCATCCCTCTTCCTGAAGTCCACGACAATCTCCTTTGTCTTCTCCACGTTGAGAGTGAGATTGTTGTGTCCGCACCACAAGGCCAAGCGGCTCACCTCGTTCCTGTAGTCCGTCTCATCGTTGTTGCTGATGAGACCTACCACTGTTGTGTCGTCCGCAAACTTGATGAAGTGGTTGGAGCTGTACGATGGTGTGCAGTCGTGTGTTAGCAGGGTGAATAGAAGGGGGCTCAGCACACATCCTTGTGGGGCCCCTGTGTTCAATGTGATGGTGCTAGATGTGTTACTCCCGATCCGTACTGTCTGTGGTCTCCCGGTCAGGAAGTCTAGCAGCCAGTTACACATTGAGGTGTTCAGCCCCAGACTGTCCAGTTTATGGATGAGCTGTTGGGGGATGATGGTGTTGAATGCCGAGCTGAAGTCGATGAACAGCATTCTAACATAAGAGTCCTTCGTGTCCAGATGTGTGAGAGCTGTGTGGAGGGCAGAGGAGATGGCATCGTCGGTTGAGCGATTAGGTCGGTATGCAAATTGGAAGGGATCCAGGGAGGCAGGGAGGACAGATGTGATGCTTTTCATGACTAGCCGTTCAAAGCACTTCATCAGGATGGGGGTGAGTGCTACTGGGCGATAGTCATTGAGGCATGCGGGCGTTGCCTTCTTTGGGACAGGGATGATGGTGGTGGCTTTGAAACAGGTGGGGACGATGGCCTGGCTCAGTGAGATGTTAAAGATGTCCGTGAAGACCGCTGCGAGTTCCCCTGCACAGTCCTTCAGCACACGACCAGGTATGTTGTCAGGACCAGAGGCCTTCCGGGCGTTAATCTTGATAAATGATCGCCTTACGCTGTCTGAGGACAGCGCCAGCACCTGGCCATCAGGAGAGGGGGGGAGTTTATGTGCAGGTGTGCTGTTACTTGCCTCAAACCGAGCAAAGAACTCATTCAGTTCATTCAGCGTAGAGGTTGAGCTGTCACAGGTCTGGGGGGATGGTTTGTAGTTTGTGATGGTCTGTATTCCCTGCCACAGACTGCGTGTATCCTTGCTGTCCTTGAAACGGTGAGCTATTTTCCTGGAATACTGCTTCTTGGCCTTTCTGATGCCCCAATCCAGGTTCTTTCTGGCTGCCCTCAGGCCCACCTGATCTCCCGCTTTGAAGGCAGCATTCCTGGCTCTCAGGAGTCTGTAAACCTCAGCTGTCAGCCATGGCTTCTGATTAGCCCGAACAGTGATGGTCTTGAGGTTAGTTACATCATCAATGCACTTGGTGATGTATGAACATACAGTGTCTGAGTACTCCTGGAGACATAAGTTGTTGTTTGTGGTAGCAGCTTCTTTGAACATACCCCAATCTGTGGTGTCAAAACAGTCCTGGAGTGCCTCTGAAGACCCCTCTGGCCACACTCGTATCTGCTTGCGGACTGGTTTTGTGACTTTCACCAGTGGCCTGTATGCTGGCTTTAGCATAACACAGATATGGTCAGAAGCACCAATGTGGGGGAGGGGGAGGGCTCTGTAGGCATTTTTCATGGTGGTGTAAACTTGGTCCAGTGTATTGTTTCCTCTTGTTGCAAAGTTTATGTTTCTGTATGTTTTTGGTAATACACTCTTTAAATCTGCCTGGTTGAAATCACCAGCCGTGATGAGAAAAGCATCAGGGTGTGCTGTTTGTTGCTCACTGATGTGCAGATATAGTTCATTCAGCGCCTCACTTCTAACTTTGCTGTTGGAGCTCAGAGGAATATATACAGCAACAATCATAACAGCTGTAAATTCTCTCGGTAAATAAAACGGTCTGCATTTAATAGTCATAAACTCCACTAAAGGTGAGCAGTGTTTGTGGACCACAGCAGCATCCAGGCACCATGCTTTGTTGATGTAAACACACAGCCCCCCTCCCCGTGTCTTACCTCCCTCGAGGGTTCGGTCCGCTCTGTAGCATGATAGCTGCCCTAGCTGAATAGCATGGTCCGGAACGTTGTTGTTAAGCCACGTTTCCATGAACACAAACACACAGCAGTCTCTCACAGTCTTTAGTGTCGTTCGTAGCAGGCGTATATAATCCAATTTGTTGTCCAAGGAGCGCACATCAGCCAAAACCATGGATGGGATTGCCGGTTTGTGTGGGCTAGCTGCTAGCCTAGCTCCGATACCTCCGCACTTACCATGCTTCTGCTTCCTGTCGCGCCGCTTGTCACGTTTCCAATGCGGGCGCGATGGAGGGAGGCTCTGTGCTGGCTCCCAGAGCAGGTCGCAGTCACTCCGCTTGTTGCGTTTCCACTGCGGGCGCATAAATTCATTATTATTATTATTATTATTATTATAGAAGCCTTATTCACTTATGCATGCTCACAACCACACACAAATGGATACAGGGATGTATATGTAGATATGTAGATGGGTATGTGACTGAATATGAATGTATATGTATTAGGGATGCACCGATCCACATTTCTCACTTCCGATCCGATACCGATACTTAAAAACTGGGTATCTACCGATACCGATACTTTTCCGATCCGATACTGTTCAGGTATGTGAATCTGTATAATGAAATTTTTGTGCTGAGACTATAAAGTTATGTGTATTTTGGAATGTTTTTTATACTATAAAGACTATACTGTTAACGTTTGTGAGTTTCCTGTTGTAAGGCTCAAGAGTGTCTTCATTGGTTTTAAATCACACAATGTTAAGACAGCAGTCACAGAATATGATGGAACACAAGTGCTCTTTGAAGCTGGATCGGAAATATCGGCAGGTTGGATCCGATATCCGATACTTAAATTATGCTGGTATCTGACACCGATACCGATACTGGATCGGATCTGCCCCATCCCTAATATGTATATATATGTAGGTATGGGTATATATATTTATAGTAATCTACTGCAAAGTCATGAATGTGTCTTTTATGCATACGTATATGTTTTGTTTCTGTGTTCTGTGATGTACATTGCAGGATTGCAGACGGCGGGTGTTTGCCTTGTGCTCTTTTTGTGGATACAGTAATTGTTTTGTAGTCTTACTTTCTGTCTTTCAATTCTTTCTATAAAAAAAATCATAATGGTGTGAAGAGGATGGCTGTGAGAAGGGAGGCCATCTATAAAGGGGGGGGGGGTACAAAAAAAACATTGGAAACAGAAACAGAAACATCATAAACAGAAAAATTGGAAACAGTCAAAAACATCTGAAACAGTCAGAAACATCGTAAACAGTCAGAAACATTGGAAACAGTCAAAAACATCTGAAACATTCAGAAACATTGTAAACAGTCAGAAACATTAGAAACATCGTAAATGTTCAGAAAAATTGGAAACAGTCAAAAACATCTGAATCAGTCAGAAACATAAGAAACATCTGAAACAGTCAGAAACATTGTAAACAGTCAGAAACAGCAGAAGCAGAGATGTTGAAACATAAACAGTCAGAAACATTGTAAACAGTCAGAAACATTGTAAACAGTCAAAAACATCAGAAACATTCAAAAACATTGTAAATAGTCAGAAACATTAGAAGCATCAACAACATTGTATTGAGCGCTTTTTCTGATTAGAAACATCGTAAACAGTCAGAAAAATTGGAAACAGTCAAAAACATCTGAAGCAGTCAGAAACATTAGAAACATCGTAAACAGTCAGAAACATTGTAAACAGTCAGAAACAGCAGAAGCAGAGACGTTGAAACATAAACAGTCAGAAACATCTTAAACAGTCAGAAACATTGGAAACAGTCAAAAACTTCAGAAACAGTCAAACATTGCACAGATAATTTCACAAGGCTACCCAGCATGCTTTGCAGCTGACACAGTCTCTGGTACTCTCACAGAGAAAACTTTGTGAGCTTGGGGGAAAATAAAATAAAGTTATAGGGATACACATCTAATCTGGGGTCTACAAATATATGTGTTTTGGTGTTAATAATGTTTAATTATCATCAGACATGAGTCAAAGGGCTGCATGCTCTTTCTCTTCGGCTGTGTGTGGAGTTCTGATAAACTGATCATGTCAGTGTGTGAATGCCTGCGAGCCGGATTAAACAACAGATTAATAACTGGGGGAATATTGACAATGACACGCAGCAGCTTTGTAGTTAGTTTAAAAATTGTTTACAAATGGGATCGATTAAGTGAGTTAACTCTTTTTAGTAAATGACACGAAGGAGACGTCTCGTTCAATATGCATCACACTCGCTTTCAACCCAGCTGAGTTCTGCTCTGCCTATTTGGGTTCTGCTCTAAGCTCACATCTGAGAGGAACGTGAACGCTTCACCTGTGCTTTACTAACTGTCTGAGGAAGAACTGGTCTGTGCAGCCAATTTATTGTA
The DNA here is from genome assembly GCA_038048925.1 of Garcialebias charrua. Taxonomy (NCBI): domain Eukaryota; kingdom Metazoa; phylum Chordata; class Actinopteri; order Cyprinodontiformes; family Rivulidae; genus Garcialebias; species Garcialebias charrua. The sequence goes on along the minus strand of JBBPBX010008323.1, from coordinate 13,561 downwards.
AATGAAAACTGGTCCTTAATGGACCCACCTGGAGCAGCAACATCCCGGTCACTCAGGGAATTGCTCCGGTTCAGTTGTGCCGGTAATTTTTTTTTTACTCCGGTGGGAGTGGTGGCGCAGAGGTTAAGAAGGTGCGCTTGTGATCGGAAGGTCGCCGGTTCAAGCCCCGGTACCGACAACATCAAAGATGTGGGTGGGGTACGTGAAATGGTCACACTTGTCTCCACCCTCATCTGCCCCACTCTGGGCCCTTGAGCAAGGCCCTTAACCCACACCATCTGCTCCCCCGGGAACCCTAGATATCAGCTCTCTGCTCCACACAGAGGGCTGTGGTTGCTCGGTGGTCTGTGGTTGCGTCAGGAAGGGCATCCGGCGTAAAAACTGCCAAATCTTCGTGCGACCAGTTCGCTGTGGCGACCCCTAACGCAGGGAAAAAAGCCGAAAGAAAAAAAAAAAAAGTAATTTGGTTGCTCCGGTAAAAAAATGTATTTACTCGGGTAGTAATTTGGTTGCTCCGGTAAATTTTTTTTTTACTCTGTTAGTAATTCGGTTGCTCCGGTAAAAAAAAAAAATACTCCGGTAGTAATTTGGTTGCTCCGGTAAAAAAAATTATTTACTCCGGTAGTAATTCGGTTGCTCCGGTTCAGTTGCTCTTAAAAAAACATCAACATTTAGTTTTTATTTTGAAAAGCGTAAAGATTTGACAAGTCAGAGATGGCAGAATAATATTGGTGTTAAATAGGAGGCATAGTGTGTCACTTTTGTTTTGAATATTGCTTCACATTAGACTATTATTACTTTTATTGCAAGGAAATAAATCTTGAAATGTAATTTCTTTGAATTACACTGTTGGGTTATATTTATTGCCTTTATGATTCAATGCATCAAAATAAATTTAAAAGGTTACAGATCATTGTAATACAGTACTTGGTTTATTTACATAATGACTTTAATTGCTGGATGTCCGGCTCCTGAGCAGTTTAGCTGAATCGCCCTGTGTTAAAGGGGACCACAGATTCAAAATTCACTTTTTAATGTTTTTTTTTACTCAACTTTGGGTATGTACTTCATAAAAAACAGTCCTAAGGCCAAAGAAATGCACCCAGTGGTTTATTTACTCTAAGTAGATTTATTTGTCTGTGATAGAAACGCTTCGTTTCTCACTTGCTGCGGTTTGTGACAACCCACACCAAACCTGAGTCCAGCCCCTCACCTGATTCCTGATTTCATCTCATCTTTTGTTTAAATGTTCTTAATTTCATGTGTACAGCACTTTGTTGCAGCTGTGGTTGTTTTAAATGGCTTTATAAATAAAGTATAATTGTTATTTTTACGTTTTAGTTCAATTTTTAGCGATCGCTCCCAACGCGCAGCCGGCAGAAATAAAACGAGCAGACCGCCGGCGAAGGGACCATCTGCGTGCGGGAACTGCTGGGAGCTGCTGGCTTTTGAGGTCCGTGGGGTCCGGTCAGAGGTTGCCTCATACGGATAAATTAACTGGAGACACTCGGTGAACTTTGTGTGTGTGTGGACTGAAGCAGCGATCGCTCCCAAAAGCGCCGCATGCAACGAGCGGTTAACTGGCGGTGTGCCGGAGGAGGAAGAGCTATCATTAGCCTCGGAGGTGGGCTAATGCTAAAAGGAGCTGCAAATGGCGGCGCGCGCAGACGGCTTTCGGTAAGTTATCTTAAGCTAGCACTAACAGTAAGTCAAATGAGTAATTAAAAAAGAGCTAATTTTAAAACAACATATTATGGTACGTCCACACCTAGCAGCGTTTGAACTGCAGGAGCGTCCAGTTTACATGCAAAGTCAATGGGGGACGCGCCTCCATGCGCGTCGGGCGTCACGTCATGTGCGTGTTGAGCGTGCTGGAAAGCGTTTTTCCGTGCACGTGAACCCGCGTCAGCCTCCAAAGCACGCCTCCAACATGCTGAAGATTTCGCCGTTCAAACGCCGTTCAGCTCTCCCTGATTGGTTGATCAGGGAGAGTCGGGGGGAGAAGAGAGGGGGAGAGTCCCTATGTGACGCGGAAACGAGGGGACGGGGGTATTGCGCAACTATGTGACGTATTGTTTGTGGGACACAGAAAAGACCCGCAAGGTCGTGTACTATGGAAGAGAAACTCATTGTAGCTGTGTGTTCGCGACAAGTCCTTCACGACCAGTCAAGTCTGCTCTACAGAGACAGAAATAAAAAGCTCCTTGCCTGGCGGAGTGCAGTGAGGAACTCGGTATACCGGTAAGCTCCTCCCACACACCCCGCCACCACACCGCCGCAGTTTCGCTTTCTGGTCTGGACACCACTGTGGGTCCAGTGCGTCCACTTGCGTGCGTGACAAGCTTTTTGGAAGTTGAAACGCTGCTAGGTGTGGACGTACCATTAGAGATACTGGCTAGGACGGAGTAAATGTAAACAGATTTTTGTAATGCGTGGCATTCAGAGCTCATTATCATAAACCGGTCGTTTAGAACGGAAGTCAGAAAATGCATAACTACTGTAGAAAGGGGATATTTTATTATCTAAGAATTATTTTGTGCATTAAATTGAATGAATATGGTCTAAATAGCGCACAGAAATACCATAAAATTTTAAAAAACCAATATGTGGTCTCCTTTAACTGTTTCCAACAAACACCACTTTAAAAGATCTGAACTGTCACTTTAGCACAGTGACATCCTGTCTCTTGTTTCTCGTGGGTCGTCTGTGACCTTTTGAATTGACGTGGCATACATTTGGAGTGTAGGGGAGTGGTGGTGCAGAGGCTAGAGAAGGTGGGCCTATGAGGTCACCGGTTCAACTCCCTGTACTGACAACATCAAAATGTGAGTGGGAAAGGTGAAGCACCCACACCTGCCTCCACCCTCATTTGCCCTACCCTGGGCCCTTGAGCAAGGCTCTTAACCTCCACCATCTGATCCCCCGAGCGCCCAAAATGGCAGCCCCCCTGCTCCACACAGATGGCTGTGGTTGTGTCGGGAGGAGCATCCGGTGTAAAAACAATCGCCAAGTCTTCGTGCGAGTTAGTTCGCCGTGGTGACCCCTGAAGAAGGGAGCAGCCGAAAGAAGAAGTGTAACATTTAAAATAAAAATAATAAAACAACATGGACGTCAAGCACGTGTTTGTGCACATTCATGGTTTTTCACATGGGGATAAATGGATGTTAGGAAGAGGAAAACTTTACTTAACTCTCTCTTTGCTTTGTCAAAGTGCCTGAACACACACACACACACACCGTCATACCAGCAGACGGATATGATGTAACTCACTCAGATTAAAATAATAAGGCCAAAGTGGAAGCGGATGCGTTATTGACATCAGTCGGGATGCCTTGGTCTTCATAGCAACCGAAAGCGACAGGACCATGGAGCGATACAAACAACAGTCACCTCGCTGAGTCACAGAAGTGTGTGTGTGTGTGTGTTCACTGACGAGGTGCTGCAGCTCATTCAGAATAATAATCTCGTGTTGACGTTGAATTTGAGGAAACATGCTGCAACAGTTCGCTGTCGACACACTAATAGTTGTGTGTTTTTGTGAAGGGTGGGGGTGATGTCACATGTTCTTTCCATCGTAACAACCGGAGTGGGAATATTGTGGTAGAGGGGCCATAAGATGATTGTTGCCTTTATGTTGGCGTGTTGTGGCATCAACCCTCTGCTGAAAAATAAAATTATTTAATCCTCGACTTGATGAGTCTTCACAACAGAAACCAATAATTTAACAGCTGGTCACAAATAAATAAACAAATAAAGCTCCTCAGAGGAAAATAAACATATAGACTGAGATGATCATGAAGAGATGCGTCTCAAGTTGTGCATAGAGGAGATGTTTGCACGACTACTAAAACTAATAAAAATAATTTAGCATCTTTACCTTTGGACCACAACTCCAAGTTGAGAAAAGAAGCAGATTTTCTCCCCCAGATAAACTAAATATTAATATTTGTGATGACGCAACCAGCGAGATGTCCGGCTGCATTTTGAGCTGCCGGATTTGGAGAATCACGGCTTGCAAAACTATATTATTGGTGGTGTGCAATATTCTCTCGTTTCAGCTGACCATATGGGATGTACGGCTCTTTGAAGGGAGCAGGATTTTGTGGATCTGTTCCCTTTAAATTTAAAAAAGTTAGCCACGTGGTACAGCAGGTGATGTGATGTATGAACGTATCACGTGACTTGTCAAGCATGCAGTACCCCCTTCCCAGGGGATCTTGTCGGAACAGGATCCGGGTACTCTACAGTGTGCTTTCCGGTAACTGTTTGCTTGGATCTGGTAACTCTCAGGCTCACTAATAATAAAGTTATGAACAAATATGACTGCCTTGAATGAATAAACTTATACTGTATTGGATAGGCAATCTGAAAATAATTATATAAACACTAATTTTAAACACAACAGACACCTACGAGCTTCTCAATGTCATGTCAGAGCTGCCCCTTCAAATAAGCATTTCTGTTTCTACCCTTAAAAAAATCTCCGCCCATAAAAGTACAGTCATGGGAAATTTAATTAAAAAGTCTGAAGTTCAGTCTGATCTCTCTAACTTTATCTCCCAGTTGTTCAACCTGTGCTGTACCTCTGATGATCTAATTTCTAATCTTATCCATCCTTGTCACTCCTAAGTAGAACCTCAACATCTTCAATTCTGCCACTTCCTGTTCTTTCTCTTGTCTTTTTGGCTCTGTCTCCAGACCATTAAATATAGCTGGTCTCACAACTGTCTTGTAAAACTTTTCCTTTGACCTTTGCTGAAACACACAAATCCCTCCTGAAACTTTTCTCCATTCACTCCATCCTGCCAGGACTCTCTTCACCTCTTTAACACACTCCCTGTTTTCCTGTGAACCCTGACATGTTATTTGTAATCAGTCCATTTGGACATTCAGGGCTGCAGCCTCAAATGTTTTGTCTCAGAGGAACCCGCTCATGCCGGTGTCAAGGTGCAGCTTTTCAGAGTGCAACAACTGTGCAGCTATAAAATTTGTTGCAAATTGTTTTGAACACGTTCAAAAGAATTTGAGCCTCTGCAGCTCGTGAGAAAACTGAGAGCTCTGGCGATCATTTTGACACATTTCAGAAACTCTCTCACGAATGCGTTTCACTAGCTAGTCACAGCAATGAATGAAGCTAAGCTGTTATTTTGACAGTTCATCTTGTAATATTTCAGCTGGAAGTGTCCCAGGCTGCACCAGAAGTGCTACAGCTAGCTGCTGCCATTAGTATTTGTGCTTGCAAATAGTCACAGAACTTTAATGTAAACTGTCAATGAGAAAATATTTTTAAACCAGCGTTTAAACAAACCACTACGGACATTTTGAAGCCATTTAAAAAAGGACAGCAATTCACAATGGACGGCACTTACTGTATAGCTCCTTTCTATCTCATCAAGTCCCTCAAAATGCTTTACAACACAATCTGTGTCTTCATTTACCCATTCATACAGCACTCTACTACAAAGTAGATCTGTACAAAGAATAATCAGTGATGTATCAAATTCATACACCGATGAGAGGCACATTGGAGGGAATGAGTGGTTCAGTGTCTTGCCCAGAGACACTTCAGCATGTGGCTGCTGGTGGAATACAACCCCCAACTCCTGTATTGGAGGACGACTGCTCTAACCACTCAGCCACAGCCGGCCCTGGACTAAAGTTGTCCTTTGCTACTTCACGATTTGACTTTAGCGACTTGCTCTTTCATCGTTTTTCAACGACTGTCAGCTTTAATAGTGCTCATGTGATTGGGATGGTACGGGATAAAAAGTTAACAACAAAAAAAGTTGGACAGGCGCCACCATTTTGTAGTTTTCTTTCAATAAGCTTAATGTAAGGCTAGTCAAAAGAACTACACTACCCAGAAGCCAACAGTGCTTCCAGCAGCTGCTTTCTGATGAAATGGAGGGAAAGTTTTGATCCGATCGGAACCTGAATAAAAAGTTCTTATCCATAGCAATTTCGGTGCCCAGTGGATGAGGGGAGCCACTCAGAGCCGGACCAGAACTACTTCCAGCCTCGTTGGTCAGTCAGAGTGCTGCTTGACGGCCCAGGAGGCCTCTCGAGTGGGGAGGCGTTGCTTGGAGGTCCGGTGTCTTCTCACCTGGACTTTTTTCATCCGGATCCCTCTGGATCATTTGGACTTGATTCGGACTATTGTGTGGTTTTGTGCTGGCTCTCCGAAGATCCGTCTCTCTCCGAAAGCAGCCGGTGTTCAATGGCTGCAGAGAGACGATCAGAACCATGTTTTTTCACCCATCACGGGGTGTCTGGAACATACCGTAACCCCCATGATAATTGAGGGACTACCTAATCAGTGCTTTAGATCACATGGGACACACATTGGAGGCAATGTTCAGTGTCTTGCCCAGGGGCACTTCAGCATGTGACTGCTGGTGAAATCGAACCCCCAGCACTCCCACTGGATGATGACCGCTCTAACCACTCAGCCACTGCCGCCTCTATGACGATGGTCTTGTCAGTCCAGTCAGAAACAAACTAAACCTCCAAACTGAGGTGATTAAAAAGCTTTGTGCAGCAGGTAAGATAATAACTGTTCGAAATCTTTCCACGGAACGACGCCTTTAAAGACCTGAGCCGTCCCTGAAGTCTACAGCCTAGACTGGATGTAAGTACAGGTAGCCCTCGACTTACGAACGAGTTCCGTTCCTACGCCTGTTCTTAACACGAAAATCGCCGTAAGTCGAAAATACGTCCAAACGGCACCTAATACATCCAAGCACCTCATACGTACAGTGTAGGAGGTGGTGAAGAGACGACACAGGAGACGGGATGTAGTTCTTCACTTTTAATCAACTCCTACTCAACAGGCGGGAAAACCACCCAACACCGCCTTATATACCAACACAACATCCGGTCCTCTGGACCTTTCACAATAAAAGCATCCTGTAACACATTCGGTCCACTGGGTGTGAGTAGAGCCCCCTAGTGGTCCACCACACACGCCCCCCCAGAACACCCAGTAAGGTCCATCACTAGTCCCGCATTTTAGGTTTGATTAAACGACCAGAACGGCTGAACCTGGGCCCTGCAGAACCAGTCTGATGAAGCGGAGGGCTCCGAGGAGGGCCTGCAGAAGATTCGGGCTCCAATGGACGTTGAGAGTCTCTGGCAGGGGGACAGCAGTCCGTTAACAATGTGGATGGAGGTCTGCCCCTGCGAGGAGCCTGGGCCGTAACAACCTGATCATCTGACACAACATGAGCTGGTTTAAGCCTATCAATACAGACAGTCTCAGTACGACCCCCTAAATCTAAAAGGAAATGTTTTGGACCTGGTTGAAGAACCCGAAACGGTCCATCATACAAAGGCTGTTGGTGTCCTGTGTGCAGAGATCCCGCGAAGAGCGAACTGTGATTCAACGTGGGCGAACCACGACCGAGGTGCGTGCAGCCAGAAGTCCGGGATTTTAACGGCCACCGCAAAAGCGAGCGGGGCCGCCGGTGGGGGTTCCACCGCGGACAGCTGAGGAGAGCTGGCTGGACCTTCAGATGTCGTCATATTCAGTTCACGTAGGTCACCAGTGTAGGAGGTGGTGAAGAGACGACACAGGAGACGGGATGTAGTTCTTCACTTTTAATCAACTCCTACTCAACTGGCGGGAAAACCACCCAACACCGCCTTATATACCAACACAACATCCGGTCCTCTGGACCTTTCACAATAAAAGCATCCTGTAACACATTCGGTCCACTGGGTGTGAGTAGAGCCCCCTAGTGGTCCACCACAACAGTATATTATAATAATAATAATAATAATAATAATAATAATAATAATGAATTCAATTTATAACGCACTTTTCATTAGTGAAAATCTCAAAGTGCTACACACATTGAATGCTACACACATTCATACACCGGTAGCGGCAGACTACCATGCAAGGTGCTTTCCAGTCCTACCGGGAGCAACTCAGGGTTAAGTGTCTTGCCCAAGGACACAACGACACATGGTGTGGGGAACCGGGATTCGAACCGCCAACCTTCTGATCGGGGGACGACTGCCATTACCACTACGTCACGACCGCCCCCGAATTTTTCCAAGTACTGTATTTTTTACCAAGCACTTAGCTTATCCTAACACATTACCCTACATAATTATCAAAAACCACATACATTTAGGAGCAATAATGAAGGAAAAAAAGTTAATTTCTTACTGGGAGCTGGCCATTTCTTCCTCTGTCTGTTAGCATGTTAGCTAGTGCACCTCCGAGCTCTGCAGCTTCACGAGGTCCACAGCGTTTACAGCAATGTCTGTTAGCATGTTAGCTCGTTGCTAGCATGTTAGCTCGTTGCTCAGTTGTCCTCCGCTCCTCCTGTATTTCCACGCGTGGTCCAGAGGTCTGCCTGCTCTGTAAGTTTCCACTGAGCGCATCAGTGGAAACCCCCTCCTGTACCGTATTTTTCGGATTATAGGTCGCACCTTTTTATGGGTTTTTTCAAGGCCTGCGACCTATAATCCGGTGCGACCTATTTATGGACTTTTTTCCATATTTTTAGACCAATTTTTGACTCAGTTATGAGCCTTTTCAGTTTGGCAGAAAATGGTGCAGTACCACTTTCGGCCACTAGGGGTGCAATGCAGTACCACTTCCAGAGGAGTACACTGACCCAAGAAGAAGAAGAAGACCGTTTCCAGCTCATGTGCCCGAAAAAAAGCTCCTCTGCTCGGACTGACTGTCGGCCTCCTGGTATGGATGTAGCTTTGTTAGCTCTGTTTGTTTGCTGTTTGTCAGCAAGATAAGAACCACTCAGCGGATTTTTCTGAAACTTACAGAATGGAATGGAATCACAGTGTGGACGTTTACAAGTGAGTAGCTTTATTAGATGTTTGAGATAAAATAAAAATAAAACGATCTTTTATTAGCATAGCTTGTTAGCTTGTGGATGCATATCTGTTTACGGTATGTTATAAACTTCGAAACCAATCGGTGTATATTTTTTCTGCTTACAGAGTGTAATTATTCCTTCATTCATTCATTCAACCTTTATTTATACAGGCTAGCCTCATTGAGCCACGGGGACTCATTTACAAGAGGGACCTGTCTCACTCACAAGGCTTTAATGTACGTTACTATGGTCTCAATAAAATATTTGACATAAAATTTGATTTTTTATTCGTGTCAGAAGCGGACTCGTCTCGTGTTAGCATTCATTTTTTATCTGTGTACTTCTGTTTACGTTATAAATAGCTTCAAAACCACTCGGTGTATATTTTTTCTGCTTACAGAGTGTAATTATAGGAGCTTTAATGTACGTTACTATGGTGTCGATAAAACATTTGACATAAAATTCGATTTTTTATTCGTGTCAGAAGCGGACTGGTCTCGTGTTAGCATTAGTTTTTTATCTGTGTTACTTCTGTTAACGTCATAAATAGCTTCAAAACCACTCGGTGTATATGTTTTTCTGCTTACAGAGTGCAATTATAGGAGCTTTAATGTACGTTACTATGGTCTCGAGAAAACATTTGACCTAAAATTCGATTTTTTATTGGTGTTCTGAGAGGCGGAGTCCCGTGTTAGCTTCTGTTAGCAGACATTAGCAGCAGAGCTAAACACTCGGTCCATATTGCCGGGTTGACGCAGCGGTCACGCCGCGCGTCAGCGGTGGATGACGCGTTACGTCGGCAGTGACGTTGGTGCGACCTATAATCCGGTGCGACCTATTTATGAATTTTTCCAATTTTTGGGCAATAATTGGACACTGCGACCTATATTCCGGTGCGACCTATAATCCGGAAAATACGGTAAGTTTCAAGCTTCCCTAAGTTTCGTTTCCAGCTCCCCCCTTCCCCTAAGTTTTGTTTCCAGCTCCCCCCTTCCCTCCTGTAAGTTAAGTTTTGTTTCGGTACCGTATTTTCTGCTGTAAAGTTGCATAAACGGCGTAACTCGAAGCAATGCTTTTCAACGGGAGCACATTCGTAAAGTCGAATCGCCGTAAGTTGAGGACTACCTGTATTTACTTTAACTTTTCAACAGTCACCGTCAGTTTGACTGTTGTTCTGGCAGATCCTGATCACCACTCCATGGTGAGTTCAGGTTGCTTCCATCTGGACGGAGGTGTCTACAGCCCAGATGTGGAAGAAACAGACTGAAAAACTCATTCATCCCTGTAGCGATCATTCATTCATTCAACCTTTATTTAGTCAGGTAGGTTTAGATCTGGCTTCTCAACGAACACCGATGACTTCTGTTATTTTTTTAATGTCTCAATGTCTAGTGTGGATGATTTGCGTGTACTGACTGTGAAACTAATTGCCCCTTGGGGATAGTAAAGATTCTTGAACGTGAACTTAAAGTTGATTCAAAATTTATTTAAAAAATACAGGAAGTGAGGAAGAGGAAACTCAGGACCAACTTTTAGCCTCGACAAACTGACCCTGAGTTGATCAAAACCCACAGAATCTCCTGACCCCCACCGTGACCTTCCTCCCACGGCTACACGCAGGAGACTTGTTGACGAGTCCAGATGTTCCATTTTCTTTATGCATGAGTCTCCATACATGTAAGGAGGTAAAGCTGTGCCTCTGTGTGTGAGTGTGTTGATGGAAAACCTATCCAGTCTTCCTCTGTGGCACCGCACTAAGTGGACCCGTGACGGTTTAAAACGAGCCGACGACGTGAAGGTAACGCACACCAGCTGGAAAAGGTTCAGGACTGGAGTTTTCTTGCGTTCAGCTCTGCAGGACGGCAGAGGAGGACTCTCTCACTTCTGTTCCTGTGGGCGTGTCGGGAGCTATATGAGCCTCAGCTCTCACCTGCATCACTATCCCTGCATGAAGCTCACCTGTCGGACGAACACGCCAGAGAACAGCTGTCCAGGTGAGAACTTTAATCGTTTCTTGATAAAGCCTCGTTAACACTCAGCCTGGTGTTAACTTTTGTTTTTCAACTGTTTTCGTTGTCTCTTTTTGGTTTAGATTTGATATTTTGGGCTAATTAAGTCTTTGTTTTAACAGTTTACGGTTTGAAACATCCCTTTAATAAACGTGTTTTAAATAAAGTTAATTTGATTTTACTGGTTCAAAACCGTCTTTATAAACCAGATTAAACTGATCATTTAAAAACGTTTCTAGATGGATGTGAATTATATTAAAATGTTCATAATTAGCTTTAATTTACTGTATATCACTTGTATTTAACTGTCAAACATGTACAATTTTAAAATGAATTTTACAGGTTTAGGTTTTCATATGCCATCTGTTTGATCATTGTCAGATGTATACATGTAGTTTTTAAAAATTTAGTTTTATTTTATAACAAACATCCACAAAAAGCCCCGATTGGTCATTTTCAGTGTCTTGACTTGAATAAAATGCAACGTGATGTTATTCCAGCTTAAAAACAGCATCACTTTTTATTATTGTTACTATTTGCGTCAATAATTGAGTTAATTGGACACGCAGAAACCTGGCAGGTGTGCACGACAGTAATTTATCGTTAAAGTGTTTAAAAACTACACACTCAGAGTCCAGTCCAGGTTTCAGCAGCTATACAGTCAGTTTTATAATTATCTGTTCACTAAAAGTTGCATCAGTTTGTTTAAAACTTTGATTTTTTTTCTTGTTGACGTTTTCAATATTTAGAAATCGGGAAGTCTATAAACTTGACATCCATTCATGAGGTTTGAAGGTTGATTTGCAGTCTTTTTTTTTTTGTTAAAAATTTTGCGCAGCATTAAAAAGTTGTTTCACTGCGTTCAGTTTTTTTTTTGACGATTGGTAAAACTGTGTGATGACGTCAGATTGTAGAGCTCAGCTCTGACAGCGTGAACTCAAACCTACAGGTGGTCGTTCCCTCGGCGTCTCCAAATTATCTCCTCCAAAATGTGCCGTTACCATTATGAGGCAAACCTTCATCTGTGGAAAAACTAGGATTTTCCCTTCACCTCACACACACACTACACACTACACACTGATGTACATCAACAGAACTGACTGACCTGTTCAGCTGGTCCTTAATGACGTCTTGATGGCGTCCTCTGGGTCCCCAAAGCTGGAAAAAAGCTGCTGGAAGAGAGGTCAGAGGTCAGGTTCACCAACTTCACGGGGGAAAAAAAAAATACTTGTGTGTGTGTGTGTTTCTTTGTTAATGTTACTTTGTAAGGCCCATTTTTCCAACTTGTTCAAGGGTTTTTAATGTCATTCTCATCACATGTGGTACATGAGGTGGAACGAAACTATGTACACAGGGTCCCAGTTTCATCCAACAAAAACACAAATTGTAAGAGAAACATTAGTAAGATCCGAGTCATGAACTAAGAATATACTACATTCACTAAACTAAGAATACACTAAGCACCAATTGTACAAAAACAATGCGCCAAAACAACAGCAACACAAACTTATACAACATTGTGAGGACCAAAGTGCAGTCCTCATGAGAAGAAGTGCCATAGGGGTTAGGACTAAGGTGTGAATGAGGATGTTTTAGGTTTAGGTTGGGGTTAGACTATGGGAATGAATGGAAGTCAATGCAAAGTCCCCATAAAGATAGCAAAACAAACCTGTGGTGTGTGTGTACTTTTTGTATACAGTACATGGACTTTGTTGGTTAACACTGATTAGTTTACTTTGTTTTACAGACCATAAAAGGATAGTTCAGATCCTTTGATGTAAAGTTCTGTTTAAAGAACATCTTACCTGTTGTAGATAGCTTCGTGATCAGCCTCAGTTTGGAGAAAGAACTCCAATCAGTTTAACTCTGACTGACTTGACAAGCTAGTGAGAGTGAGGCCATAACCAAAGGAGATTCGTAGGTAAAGTCTATTTAAATAGCACCTTTAACTTATAAGTCACAAAGTGCTTCAAAATAAAACATAATACGATAAAAACAGTACATGTACACAAAACAGTACATAGACATAAAAGATAGTAAAAATAGATCAAAACTAGCATAAACCTGTTAACTAAAAACTTGAATAAAAACATTTTCAGCTGCTTTTTAAAAGCCTCTCGACGTGTCATTAAACAAATAAAAGTTCATAACAAAGACGAGGTGCGACTGCTCGGAGAAGAACCGATGTCCTCTGGTTCTGCACCAAACTTGTGTAACAACTTATAGTTTCTGCTTTGAAGACCTAAAGAGTTCAAGTTTGAAGCTTAGACGTTCAGGTGCTGATGGAGCAGTCATGACAGCTAATAACTGAATTTACATGTAACCAGTGAAGAGACGTTAAAACAGGAGTTGTGAGTTCTTCTGTTGGTTCCAGTCAGTTAAGCAGCTTTATGGACCACCTGAGGACAATCAAGGCTTCGGTAAAGTAATTAAAGTAATTTCTAAAAACAATTCCAGATTTAGGAATTTTACAGCCGTTTATTCAAACACTGAATTAAAGGCCTTCGTCTTTGCATTACGGAATTATTCCAGCGGCAAAACTAGGCGGCAATGCCATAATTTCCAGACTATAAGTCGCTACTTTTTCCACACGCTTTGAACACTGCAGGTTATACACTGCTGTGGCTAATTTATATACATATGTATATACACACACACACACACACTATATATATATATATATATATGTATATACACACACATATA
>JBBPBX010008321.1:0-62878 GCA_038048925.1 Garcialebias charrua | reverse complement strand
AACTTCCACAAAGTTTGTTTTTCATCATTTTTATTCTACTGGACCACATTAGACCTGGTCCAGGTCAAAAACCACAACACATACACTCTTCAAACCAGGACTATATTATTCTAGACTAATAGAAGAATATATAAAACTAAGTTTGAGCTTTGTGAAACGTTTTGCTGATTTGTGAAACTTCCACAAAGTTTGTTTTTCATCATTTTTATTCTACTGGACCACATTAGACCTGGTCCAGGTCAAAAACCACAACACATACACTCTTCAAACCAGGACTATATTATTCTAGACTAATAGAAGAATATATAAAACTAAGTTTGAGCTTTGTGAAACGTTTTGCTGATTTGTGAAACTTCCACAAAGTTTGTTTTTCATCATTTTTTGTCTACTGGACCACATTAGACCTGGTCCAGGTCAAAAACCACAACACCTACACTCTTCAAACCAGGACTATATTGTTCTAGACTAATAGAAGAATATATAAAACTAAGTTTGAGCTTTGTGAAACGTTTTGCTGATTTGTGAAACTTCCACAAAGTTTGTTTTTCATCATTTTTTCTCTACTGGACCACATTAGACCTGGTCCAGGTCAAAAACCACAACACCTACACTCTTCAAACCAGGACTATATTATTCTAGACTAATAGAAGAATATATAAAACTAAGTTTGAGCTTTGTGAAACGTTTTGCTGATTTGTGAAACTTCCACAAAGTTTGTTTTTCATCATTTTTAGTCTACTGGACCACATTAGACCTGGTCCAGGTCAAAAACCACAACACCTACACTCTTCAAACCAGGACTATATTATTCTAGACTAATAGAAGAATATATAAAACTAAGTTTGAGCTTTGTGAAACGTTTTGCTGATTTGTGAAACTTCCACAAAGTTTGTTTTTCATCATTTTTAGTCTACTGGACCACATTAGACCTGGTCCAGGTCAAAAACCACAACACCTACACTCTTCAAACCAGGACTATATTATTCTAGACTAATAGAAGAATATATAAAACTAAGTTTGAGCTTTGTGAAACGTTTTGCTGATTTGTGAAACTTCCACAAAGTTTGTTTTTCATCATTTTTTGTCTACTGGACCACATTAGACCTGGTCCAGGTCAAAAACCACAACACCTACACTCTTCAAACCAGGACTATATTGTTCTAGACTAATAGAAGAATATATAAAACTAAGTTTGAGCTTTGTGAAACGTTTTGCTGATTTGTGAAACTTCCACAAAGTTTGTTTTTCATCATTTTTAGGCTACTGGACCACATTAGACCTGGTCCAGGTCAAAAACCACAACACCTACACTCTTCAAACCAGGACTATATTATTCTAGACTAATAGAAGAATATATAAAACTAAGTTTGAGCTTTGTGAAACGTTTTGCTGATTTGTGAAACTTCCACAAAGTTTGTTTTTCATCATTTTTTGTCTACTGGACCACATTAGACCTGGTCCAGGTCAAAAACCACAACACCTACACTCTTCAAACCAGGACTATATTGTTCTAGACTAATAGAAGAATATATAAAACTAAGTTTGAGCTTTGTGAAACGTTTTGCTGATTTGTGAAACTTCCACAAAGTTTGTTTTTCATCATTTTTTCTCTACTGGACCACATTAGACCTGGTCCAGGTCAAAAACCACAACACCTACACTCTTCAAACCAGGACTATATTATTCTAGACTAATAGAAGAATATATAAAACTAAGTTTGAGCTTTGTGAAACGTTTTGCTGATTTGTGAAACTTCCACAAAGTTTGTTTTTCATCATTTTTTCTCTACTGGACCACATTAGACCTGGTCCAGGTCAAAAACCACAACACCTACACTCTTCAAACCAGGACTATATTATTCTAGACTAATAGAAGAATATATAAAACTAAGTTTGAGCTTTGTGAAACGTTTTGCTGATTTGTGAAACTTCCACAAAGTTTGTTTTTCATCATTTTTAGGCTACTGGACCACATTAGACCTGGTCCAGGTCAAAAACCACAACACCTACACTCTTCAAACCAGGACTATATTGTTCTAGACTAATAGAAGAATATATAAAACTAAGTTTGAGCTTTGTGAAACGTTTTGCTGATTTGTGAAACTTCCACAAAGTTTGTTTTTCATCATTTTTTGTCTACTGGACCACATTAGACCTGGTCCAGGTCAAAAACCACAACACCTACACTCTTCAAACCAGGACTATATTATTCTAGACTAATAGAAGAATATATAAAACTAAGTTTGAGCTTTGTGAAACGTTTTGCTGATTTGTGAAACTTCCACAAAGTTTGTTTTTCATCATTTTTAGTCTACTGGACCACATTAGACCTGGTCCAGGTCAAAAACCACAACACCTACACTCTTCAAACCAGGACTATATTATTCTAGACTAATAGAAGAATATATAAAACTAAGTTTGAGCTTTGTGAAACGTTTTGCTGATTTGTGAAACTTCCACAAAGTTTGTTTTTCATCATTTTTAGTCTACTGGACCACATTAGACCTGGTCCAGGTCAAAAACCACAACACCTACACTCTTCAAACCAGGACTATATTATTCTAGACTAATAGAAGAATATATAAAACTAAGTTTGAGCTTTGTGAAACGTTTTGCTGATTTGTGAAACTTCCACAAAGTTTGTTTTTCATCATTTTTAGTCTACTGGACCACATTAGACCTGGTCCAGGTCAAAAACCACAACACCTACACTCTTCAAACCAGGACTATATTGTTCTAGACTAATAGAAGAATATATAAAACTAAGTTTGAGCTTTGTGAAACGTTTTGCTGATTTGTGAAACTTCCACAAAGTTTGTTTTTCATCATTTTTAGGCTACTGGACCACATTAGACCTGGTCCAGGTCAAAAACCACAACACCTACACTCTTCAAACCAGGACTATATTATTCTAGACTAATAGAAGAATATATAAAACTAAGTTTGAGCTTTGTGAAACGTTTTGCTGATTTGTGAAACTTCCACAAAGTTTGTTTTTCATCATTTTTTGTCTACTGGACCACATTAGACCTGGTCCAGGTCAAAAACCACAACACCTACACTCTTCAAACCAGGACTATATTGTTCTAGACTAATAGAAGAATATATAAAACTAAGTTTGAGCTTTGTGAAACGTTTTGCTGATTTGTGAAACTTCCACAAAGTTTGTTTTTCATCATTTTTTCTCTACTGGACCACATTAGACCTGGTCCAGGTCAAAAACCACAACACCTACACTCTTCAAACCAGGACTATATTATTCTAGACTAATAGAAGAATATATAAAACTAAGTTTGAGCTTTGTGAAACGTTTTGCTGATTTGTGAAACTTCCACAAAGTTTGTTTTTCATCATTTTTTCTCTACTGGACCACATTAGACCTGGTCCAGGTCAAAAACCACAACACCTACACTCTTCAAACCAGGACTATATTATTCTAGACTAATAGAAGAATATATAAAACTAAGTTTGAGCTTTGTGAAACGTTTTGCTGATTTGTGAAACTTCCACAAAGTTTGTTTTTCATCATTTTTTGTCTACTGGACCACATTAGACCTGGTCCAGGTCAAAAACCACAACACCTACACTCTTCAAACCAGGACTATATTGTTCTAGACTAATAGAAGAATATATAAAACTAAGTTTGAGCTTTGTGAAACGTTTTGCTGATTTGTGAAACTTCCACAAAGTTTGTTTTTCATCATTTTTAGTCTACTGGACCACATTAGACCTGGTCCAGGTCAAAAACCACAACACCTACACTCTTCAAACCAGGACTATATTGTTCTAGACTAATAGAAGAATATATAAAACTAAGTTTGAGCTTTGTGAAACGTTTTGCTGATTTGTGAAACTTCCACAAAGTTTGTTTTTCATCATTTTTTGTCTACTGGACCACATTAGACCTGGTCCAGGTCAAAAACCACAAGACCTACACTCTTCAAACCAGGACTATATTATTCTAGACTAATAGAAGAATATACAAAAATAAGTTTGAGCTTTGTGAAACATTTTGCTGATTTGTGAAACTTCCACAAAGTTTGTTTTTCATCATTTTTAGTCTACTGGACCACATTAGACCTGGTCCAGGTCAAAAACCACAACACCTAGAGCAGGTGATTTTATGCAAGTACAACAGGAATTTGTTACAGGCAGACTAAAGGGACTAAGATTTTTGAAAAAGAAAAAAAAATCCAACTCAGAAGACAAAGAAAAAACAGAGACATCAGACACACTCCCATTATCCCAAGAAGAAAAATGGAAAAAGAGAAGTTCTTCTCGAAAGAGAAAATCTAAGTATTTCAGTTCACCCCCCCAACCAAGAAAGTTAAAATAACTCAAACACAAAAAGGATGCTGTCCAAAATGGGGAGGGGAAGGAAAGCTTGGAAATGAAACAATAACCATGACGAATACGTGCACAATTGACAATCTCCTATACATCTTACATTTAGCAATCAAAAGAAGACCAGGAATTCAAGATGACTTAGAAAAAGCTTCAAAACATGACGTGTGGGTGTCAACTTTGCTTCAGGTTGACAAACTTTTTCAGAAGAAGGATTGGGCACAGGGCAAGTTATTGTGGCTCAACCAAATAGGAAGATTTGAAGGACAGTCATGGGACGCATTTGGAACCGAAGAGGACATGGTCACATGTAGACTTCAATTTCTACAGTCTACACAAATAAGACAAGAATGCAAAAATCCATCCTGTCCTGTTGTAACACGGGTGTACAACACCATCGAGATTGTGTGAGTTTCATATATTTCAATAATTAAAAATTGTTTTTGTTTTAATACTGAATCACAAGCAATCATAACCCTACCTTCAGAGGCTTGAGTATAAGTATTGATTCAAAACTAATATTACACACTGAACATTGGTATGTGTTATGTGATGTTTTCAAAGGTGTGATGATTTCAACACCTTATAAGCCAAGATGGACATTTGGAGCAATGAGACTATCAAAGTCCCTCCATGCCACAGGTTTGAAGCGAGCAATTAACAAATGTCATTGCTGATATTTAAAAAATATACTAGTACCATAAAAAATAGCAAGAGCATTGATTGTTTTTGTTTTGATCTGCATGTTTTTATTTTTTTGCAGTTGCCCTGATCCCTGCACTGAAAAGGTGGCAAAACATGAACGTGCTTTTTTGCATGGACTTCCCAGTGTTATACAGTACTGGTGTCAATAAATCACAAAGGACATGTTTCTGAGAAGCTGTATCCAACAGCCCTACCATCCATTTTGTCAGTTCTGGAAGGAAAGTAAGACTTACATTACATACACCATCATTTTGTCACAACATATTACTTGGCACTGAAAACATTTTAATCAGAAAATGGCAACAAAAAAAAAGTATCATATATGTACAGTGCATGAGATAAGTATGATTCCTTGTCATGAGACATGAACAGTATATAATTTTAAGGATATGTTAATTTTAATAGTGAGAGATAGAATATAAAAAAATCCATAAAATCACATTGTTTTAATTGGATAAGTTGTTTATATTTTTTCATAAAAATATTAGGATTTTATCCCATACCAACCATTAAAGGGGTAATATCATGTTAAAGCAAGTTTTTTAATAACCTCATAACCCTGCTTTGAAAGAAGTGTTAACACAATGGACTGATGACCTGTAATGTAATGTATCAAACTTAATCAAATAATTATCTGGTTTATAACAATTCTCAATCTTACAGGTTTGAGCCAGCAGCTGCTACTTATCACTTTGCCTCAAGAAATCACTTTGTGGCATTCCACAAACTAGGAACTGACAAACAATGGCATTTCTATGACGGCATACTAGGAGAACGTAGGAGTAGAGATGTTGGAGTTACAGCGATAACCATAAATAAAATATTTACAAGTAAAGCCAGTGTTGGACACATTGTGTTCATCAGGGTAAGTATTCACAGTTAATAAGAACACCATCAAGGCAATTCAGCAAAGTTGGATTCATAAATAACATACATGATAGATCCTTTGGAATGCACTTTGTGTATGATTTCACTTTTATTTTTAAATTTCAGTTCTATATTATGGAGAAAAAAAATTACATTAATATTTGTATTTAGGACAAAGCAGCTGAAGCAGTTCAAGCAAGACGTGAAAGGAATGAAGAGCTTGTGGACTTCATTGTAGACCAGAGAGGTGTTGAGAATAGTCTTAAAGTAAGGCCTTACTTTTGTTGATCTATTACAGATTAATGCTTACAATGCACTTCTATTACTTTTAGGGTGTTTCTAACAATTCAGTTAAGTTATTTTGTTTCTTCATTACATACCCTTATATGAGAAAACAACACACACTGGTTGTTTGTGATGCAAAAATTAAGTAACCATTTAATGGAATTAGTAACAGCAAAGAAATAGATGAATTGGGCAGCAAAAATACTACAACAACATTCTGTTCACATAAAACATGAAAAGGTTGGTGTACTGTTTCACATTAAATAAATTTGCTTTGTAACACTTACATCTATTAAAAAATAAAAGATTTTGCCAATCACTTTAAAACACAGTACCAAAATGGATAACTGTAAATTTTTATTCAAAATCACCTTTGGAGGCTCTACTAATCTTGTTATAAAATAAGAGACCTCAGAAAGTAATTGCGTTTGTCTTTTTATTTTAAAGGACATTCTATCCGGCACAGTGACTCCACATTTTACATTGAAAGAAAGGTGGGTTCCAATCTTTATTGATGATGAGGCACAACTCGACAGAATCATGAAATACCTGTCAGACTTGATGGACAGCTGCAACGACATGTCATCTGAAGTTCAGAGCATGATCTCTTTAGACAGGATAAAGTACATGCTGGTTGTCATGTTGTCAGAGGTAAGCTACCGTTGTAATTATTAAATGTTTAACATTAACATGTAGTTCATCATTAATAATACATTTAAAAATTAAATGTATTCAATAAGTTCAAAAATCAGAATTTGGATTACATATAAGGTGTAAATTTTATTGTGAACATTAATCAATTACCTCAGTCAACAGTAATATGACAATTATTTAGGGACAATAAAACATATACTGTACTTAAGTAAGGAATGACACACTATAAGGTGAGTAAGTGTTGTTGCATGTGCATCATATGACAAACCAACATTCACTTATGCACATATCTTAAGTTACATTGCAAATTCATACATGTCATCCTCTTTTATTTATGTTTTTCTTCATGGTCATTGGCTAAAAAAAAAGGCTATGAGTAGTATATAAACAATTAAAAAATATCCTTTGTGTGGAATGTCCAGTGGTTTCACAGATGCGTATGAATAAATGAGAAGCAGCGCCTGAAATAAGGATAAATGTTATAAAAGTGCTAAGTAAAATGGAAGGTTTGTGATCAATCTGTATTATGAATGAAATAAATATTTGGATATTTTCAAATAACATATTTTTATGTAACACAGGCAACTATAAATGCATTGGTCAACAAAAAAGCGCTGACCAGGGCTGAGGCTGTGGACCTGATTGAGCATTGCCAGATGGAGGAGAGGTAAGCAAATTAGAGTGTCTGAAGCTGTATTAGCATCTTTACTATTCTTTATATATAGACAAGTAATATTTTATTTTTTCATAATGTAATGTCTTTTTTGCAGCGAGAGAGACGAGCTGGTTATGCAGTTGACAAGAGAACTAGAGAAACGTTCAAATGTTTAAAGTAAAAAAACTTAAAACTTAGTTTTATATATTCTTCTATTAGTCTAGAATAATATAGTCCTGGTTTGAAGAGTGTAGGTGTTGTGGTTTTTGACCTGGACCAGGTCTAATGTGGTCCAGTAGAGAAAAAATGATGAAAAACAAACTTTGTGGAAGTTTCACAAATCAGCAAAACGTTTCACAAAGCTCAAACTTAGTTTTATATATTCTTCTATTAGTCTAGAACAATATAGTCCTGGTTTGAAGAGTGTAGGTGTTGTGGTTTTTGACCTGGACCAGGTCTAATGTGGTCCAGTAGAGAAAAAATGATGAAAA
The DNA here is from genome assembly GCA_038048925.1 of Garcialebias charrua. Classification (NCBI taxonomy): domain Eukaryota; kingdom Metazoa; phylum Chordata; class Actinopteri; order Cyprinodontiformes; family Rivulidae; genus Garcialebias; species Garcialebias charrua. The sequence goes on along the minus strand of JBBPBX010008321.1, from coordinate 54,878 downwards.
ACAAACTTTGTGGAAGTTTCACAAATCAGCAAAACGTTTCACAAAGCTCAAACTTAGTTTTATATATTCTTCTATTAGTCTAGAACAATATAGTCCTGGTTTGAAGAGTGTAGGTGTTGTGGTTTTTGACCTGGACCAGGTCTAATGTGGTCCAGTAGACAAAAAATGATGAAAAACAAACTTTGTGGAAGTTTCACAAATCAGCAAAACGTTTCACAAAGCTCAAACTTAGTTTTATATATTCTTCTATTAGTCTAGAATAATATAGTCCTGGTTTGAAGAGTGTAGGTGTTGTGGTTTTTGACCTGGACCAGGTCTAATGTGGTCCAGTAGCCTAAAAATGATGAAAAACAAACTTTGTGGAAGTTTCACAAATCAGCAAAACGTTTCACAAAGCTCAAACTTAGTTTTATATATTCTTCTATTAGTCTAGAACAATATAGTCCTGGTTTGAAGAGTGTAGGTGTTGTGGTTTTTGACCTGGACCAGGTCTAATGTGGTCCAGTAGACAAAAAATGATGAAAAACAAACTTTGTGGAAGTTTCACAAATCAGCAAAACGTTTCACAAAGCTCAAACTTAGTTTTATATATTCTTCTATTAGTCTAGAATAATATAGTCCTGGTTTGAAGAGTGTAGGTGTTGTGGTTTTTGACCTGGACCAGGTCTAATGTGGTCCAGTAGACTAAAAATGATGAAAAACAAACTTTGTGGAAGTTTCACAAATCAGCAAAACGTTTCACAAAGCTCAAACTTAGTTTTATATATTCTTCTATTAGTCTAGAACAATATAGTCCTGGTTTGAAGAGTGTAGGTGTTGTGGTTTTTGACCTGGACCAGGTCTAATGTGGTCCAGTAGACAAAAAATGATGAAAAACAAACTTTGTGGAAGTTTCACAAATCAGCAAAACGTTTCACAAAGCTCAAACTTAGTTTTATATATTCTTCTATTAGTCTAGAACAATATAGTCCTGGTTTGAAGAGTGTAGGTGTTGTGGTTTTTGACCTGGACCAGGTCTAATGTGGTCCAGTAGAGAAAAAATGATGAAAAACAAACTTTGTGGAAGTTTCACAAATCAGCAAAACGTTTCACAAAGCTCAAACTTAGTTTTATATATTCTTCTATTAGTCTAGAACAATATAGTCCTGGTTTGAAGAGTGTAGGTGTTGTGGTTTTTGACCTGGACCAGGTCTAATGTGGTCCAGTAGAGAAAAAATGATGAAAAACAAACTTTGTGGAAGTTTCACAAATCAGCAAAACGTTTCACAAAGCTCAAACTTAGTTTTATATATTCTTCTATTAGTCTAGAATAATATAGTCCTGGTTTGAAGAGTGTAGGTGTTGTGGTTTTTGACCTGGACCAGGTCTAATGTGGTCCAGTAGAGAAAAAATGATGAAAAACAAACTTTGTGGAAGTTTCACAAATCAGCAAAACGTTTCACAAAGCTCAAACTTAGTTTTATATATTCTTCTATTAGTCTAGAACAATATAGTCCTGGTTTGAAGAGTGTAGGTGTTGTGGTTTTTGACCTGGACCAGGTCTAATGTGGTCCAGTAGAGAAAAAATGATGAAAAACAAACTTTGTGGAAGTTTCACAAATCAGCAAAACGTTTCACAAAGCTCAAACTTAGTTTTATATATTCTTCTATTAGTCTAGAATAATATAGTCCTGGTTTGAAGAGTGTAGGTGTTGTGGTTTTTGACCTGGACCAGGTCTAATGTGGTCCAGTAGAGAAAAAATGATGAAAAACAAACTTTGTGGAAGTTTCACAAATCAGCAAAACGTTTCACAAAGCTCAAACTTAGTTTTATATATTCTTCTATTAGTCTAGAATAATATAGTCCTGGTTTGAAGAGTGTAGGTGTTGTGGTTTTTGACCTGGACCAGGTCTAATGTGGTCCAGTAGACAAAAAATGATGAAAAACAAACTTTGTGGAAGTTTCACAAATCAGCAAAACGTTTCACAAAGCTCAAACTTAGTTTTATATATTCTTCTATTAGTCTAGAACAATATAGTCCTGGTTTGAAGAGTGTAGGTGTTGTGGTTTTTGACCTGGACCAGGTCTAATGTGGTCCAGTAGACAAAAAATGATGAAAAACAAACTTTGTGGAAGTTTCACAAATCAGCAAAACGTTTCACAAAGCTCAAACTTAGTTTTATATATTCTTCTATTAGTCTAGAATAATATAGTCCTGGTTTGAAGAGTGTAGGTGTTGTGGTTTTTGACCTGGACCAGGTCTAATGTGGTCCAGTAGACTAAAAATGATGAAAAACAAACTTTGTGGAAGTTTCACAAATCAGCAAAACGTTTCACAAAGCTCAAACTTAGTTTTATATATTCTTCTATTAGTCTAGAATAATATAGTCCTGGTTTGAAGAGTGTAGGTGTTGTGGTTTTTGACCTGGACCAGGTCTAATGTGGTCCAGTAGCCTAAAAATGATGAAAAACAAACTTTGTGGAAGTTTCACAAATCAGCAAAACGTTTCACAAAGCTCAAACTTAGTTTTATATATTCTTCTATTAGTCTAGAATAATATAGTCCTGGTTTGAAGAGTGTAGGTGTTGTGGTTTTTGACCTGGACCAGGTCTAATGTGGTAGACAAAAAATGATGAAAAACAAACTTTGTGGAAGTTTCACAAATCAGCAAAACGTTTCACAAAGCTCAAACTTAGTTTTATATATTCTTCTATTAGTCTAGAACAATATAGTCCTGGTTTGAAGAGTGTAGGTGTTGTGGTTTTTGACCTGGACCAGGTCTAATGTGGTCCAGTAGACAAAAAATGATGAAAAACAAACTTTGTGGAAGTTTCACAAATCAGCAAAACGTTTCACAAAGCTCAAACTTAGTTTTATATATTCTTCTATTAGTCTAGAACAATATAGTCCTGGTTTGAAGAGTGTAGGTCTTGTGGTTTTTGACCTGGACCAGGTCTAATGTGGTCCAGTAGACAAAAAATGATGAAAAACAAACTTTGTGGAAGTTTCACAAATCAGCAAAACGTTTCACAAAGCTCAAACTTAGTTTTATATATTCTTCTATTAGTCTAGAATAATATAGTCCTGGTTTGAAGAGTGTAGGTGTTGTGGTTTTTGACCTGGACCAGGTCTAATGTGGTCCAGTAGAGAAAAAATGATGAAAAACAAACTTTGTGGAAGTTTCACAAATCAGCAAAACGTTTCACAAAGCTCAAACTTAGTTTTATATATTCTTCTATTAGTCTAGAACAATATAGTCCTGGTTTGAAGAGTCTAGGTGTTGTAGTTTTTGAGCTAGAGCAGATTAAACCCGCTCAAGGTACTGAAAAATTAGTTGTACTGTCCCTTTAGTCATTTGCCGAATCGGAAGCTGGAATCGGAAGCTAACTTCAGCTTCGTCGAGAAATGTGGGTTGTTGTTATTGTTTTTAGATAAACGCAATGTTTACTTTTAGAGTCGGAACCAAATGTAGTGGGATTCTGATGAATTTGCTCCAACCTGGACTGGGACAGGCTGGGATGAACTCATATTAAGATACGTGTTTTTACTTAAATAATAATGCATTCTTTAAAAAAAAAAGAATGTAACTGTAATCCATTACACCGTTAGGAGCTTTATGTCAACTAACAAAGCTGGGAATAATTATGATGCACATTTTATTTCATGCACTTAACTTGGAAACTAGTCACATTTTTGAACAAAAACAATATAATGATTTAATAGCACCAACAAATACATTTTTTTATGGAATTAAAAAGAACGATTTGAAGCCTGCATGTGCTCAATGTGTCTGCAGCTCTGAAGAAACGTGCTGGACGTGAGCTCTCAGAGCTGCTCTGCATCCACTCAGGCTCCATCATAAAAACAACAACAACAATTAGGAAGAGAGTGGTACAGTTTTAAAAAAGAAGAGAAAAATATATATACAGTATATATTTATATATATATAAAGTCCCAGCAGCAGGAATGAAGTGAATATTGGGAAGTGAAACAGGCCAACTTTTTTGTTTACAAGATGCCCCTCTCTGTTTACACAAGTAAATAAATGTGTGCTCAGGGAAGGGCTTCGATTGTTAAATTAAAAATTAAAATTAAAAAGCTCCAATTCATCCACAAAACAAACTGCTCCACTAGTTTTAAGCTCTGCAGGTTCACATGTTGGACATTTGTTAACAGAAAAAAGTTGCACCCCCACCCCCCAAAAAACAACAACAACAACTATCTTTCTTTGTGATTGAAATGTTACAGGTTGCACTAAATAATAAAAAAAACAAAAAGCCCCATGGAGGCGAACATGTGGCTGCAGGAGCCATCTGGAGGAGGCACAAAGGAGCAGACAGAGAGCCAGCCTCCATCCCGCATGTCGCTCCGCCAGATGGACAGCATGCCTCCTCACCAGACAACTAGCTGCTAGCTGTGTCCCCCACACTACATTTACACACAAACACACAAAAAACCCCACGCCACGCAGTCAACATGTGCCCACTCGAGACAGAAAACACGGAACGCGAGACGTTCAGGCGCTCACCTCGCTTCAACGCTTTCATTCTTTGTTGATGGGGGCTCGCTGGAACACGCAGCTGTCCAAGTTGCTCCACAAAGAGGAGCCAAACGATGCGTTCACGCTTTCTGCCAACACTCCCGACGTGTTGCGCTGTCCTCCGAACTATAAAAATCACTTTTTAGCTTCCGCCGCAAGGATGAGCTTCCACGTTTCCATTGTAGTCCTCGCTTTCCAGCAGGATGAATGTTTCTGTTTTTTTTTTTCTTCCCCCTTTCGTTTGCTCCTCTTTCTTTTCTTTTTTTTTTTGTTACCTGAACGCAGCCTCAGCGCCAGTAGCGTTGCTGATCTTGACAGTCGCAACAGAAATGGTCCCGCCTCTGTTTGCTCTCAGCCAATCAGAGCGCAGGATGATGCTGCCCTGGAAAGCAGTCAGCCAATGGCGGCTCCCGCTGCAGACAGCCGTTTGACTCCGTGTTGTTGTGACGGACAGGAGAACCACTTCATTCAGAACACAACGCAGTGACGGTCATTGAACATTAGTTTGTTGATTTGAACAATCCAAAGGGTTAAATCAGTACATTTTTAATACATTGTGACAACTTTTAAATATATTTCACTCCCTATGGCTCTAGGAAATGGCTCACGCACACGATTAGGAGCATACTGACGTTTGAGTAATCTCAGATTGCTTATGATCTCCTTAATATAATGAGCATTATTAGGTCATGTTTATTGAATGTAGCTACTACGTTAAATCAACAGTACACTGAAAAAAAGAACTTGTTGGTTTAACGTAATATAATGGTGGAAATTGGTTGCACACATACATTTTGCTTTGGCAGCACCAATAACAATTAAGTTAAATTAACACAAAATTTTCACTTTGGAAAAAGATTAATATATTGTGTGGAAGAAATGTGATTTAAACACATTATGACGACATGATTTGAGCTTATGGAATACTTTAATCTGACACAATTTTATCCCTTTATTCCAACACTATTTAATAACTTTCACTTAAATACCACTTTTTAATTAAAAACTACACATTATCTTCATTTTAAATGTTAGTATTATATTCAAGTGTCAAAAACTAAATTTTACGAATGTCTCCTAAACTGCATTTTTCTCTTCCAAGACAGTTGCCAGCAACCCTTAATCTTTACAAACAAAATGACTATTTTCCCTAATTAACCTTCTTAAAGAAAGGTCAAAGGCCACGATCTTTGAAAAACACAAATTCAGCTCAAGAAGGTCCGTATTGTCTAGATAAAATTAAAATATTACAACAGTTGACAATTCAGTGCAGCTGTTTGACTGACTTAAAAATGCAGAAATGTTCCAATTAACATTTAAATAAACATTTACTAGGATAATAACACTAACTTTTCTAAATATAAACAACATTAACCATTTTACCTCTTAATAAAAATCAGCAGTTGCATTTCAAAACCTTTATTTATGAACCAGAAACTATACAGCAACAATACAGTGAATGTAAAAAAAGTGCCATTTGTTAAAAGGAAAAAAAGTGCCGTTTGTTCAAATATAAAAAGTGCCGTTTGTTCAAATTAAAAAAAGTGCTGTTTGTTCAAATTTTAAAAAAGTGTTGTTTGTTCAAAGAAAAGAAGTGCCATTTGTTCAAAGAAGCATATTGAAAATATCCAATCTCTAGACTCGTTTTGAACATTACCAAACAAGTCATTTCAAACGAACCTGATGTCACTCTACAGCTTTTCACTTTTAAACAAAAATGTTAATGTAAACTGAAATAAACATGGCAGTTTTTGAGTTAAATCAACGTGTCACAAGTTCCTGCCGATTATTCACCTGGAATTTCAAGCTTTTAAAACAGGAGAGCAAGTTTGAGACTTTGAGTACTCTCACCTGGAACTGACCACATCACAAATAACAGATAACAATTTCACTTTCATAACAAGTTCTCCTAAACATGAGATAATTAAAGATATATTTTTATAAACAAAACTGCTGCTTGTTCACCCTTGAAAATTGGAACCTCCATAAAAAAGGTTGGAGCAAGTGTGAGATGAAATGTCTTCTCACCTAAAGCTGACCACATCAGTGAAACAGAATATAACAATATAATTGTTTTATAACAAGTGCAAATAAACACCAAGAACATTCTTTTTAAAAACAAGAAAATAAATTGTTTCTATGGAAAATTAAACAGTGAATTAACCTTTGAAAATGTGAAAATCAACTGACATTTAAATGTCCTCATGTGGAGCTTACCACATCATGTAAACCTTGTTTTCATTACATGTCCAGTTTTGTTTTCAAGTTTTGAGCTTTTCTGGAAAGCTGGATCACATCCAAGTCCATGTGAAAATCAAATCACATTTAAATGTCCTCATGTGGAGCTTACCACATCATGTAAACCTTGTTTTCATTACATGTCCAGTTTTGTTTTCAAGTTTTGAGCTTTTCTGGAAAGCTGGATCGTATCCAAGTCCATTACCACCTTCTGAATCACCTCAAAGGTGTAGCGTAACTGTGATGGGTACCTCATGTTCAATGAGTAGAAAAGTCCAAACAACATGGCTACAGCAAGGGCCACGTTATCAAGTTCCTGCATCACCACGACACCCTCGAGGATTATGCCAACATCTGGACAGTCACTGCCAGGCATCTCTCTGATGACGTAGATGCCCACTGTAGTTTTCTCAATGGCACTCAGTGTAGCAGCCTCAGTCATGTCCTGTTTAAAGATGAAACATTTGTTAAATACTTTTTTACAGATCACTTTAGAATGCATTAACTTGTAGTGGGCATGACCGTGTCCACTCTGATACACCTGTGTATTTTTGAACTGCTCCAGAGATGACCTTTACTGACCTCTCAGTAAAGCAAGACATTTACTACAAATTATTCCATTAGTTGTAATCTGAGAACATAGTCACCAAAAGAGACTATTTCTATCTTTGATTTTATTCTAATGTAATCAAAAGAATAACTTTTGTCATTTTCATGATATATGTTATATGCTGTTATTCTTTTAATATGGAGTATTACTGTGTTACTTGACCATATAATGGTGTCAGAGTTGAATTTTATGTCAAATTGTGCTTTTCAGATTTGTTTTAGAAGTGTTAAGACGCTAATCCAAGTATTTTACCTCTTGGAGTCTATGCGTCTGTCTTTTTTCTAAACATTTTCCTCTGCTGCTGGCTGTAACCTTGGGTCGTGATAACAGCAAGTGAACTCCTCGACTGTTTCTTCTGAACCAATCGGAAAGAGACAAGTCTCAGAGTTCTTTCTTAAAGTTCTAAGCTAAGCTGGAATAGACTGAGTCTGCTGGGAACTTCAAGAGATGTGAACTTTCCCAAAGAGCTGGATGGACGTTTAGTCACACGCTAAGGACACGTCATCCAGTTAAGGACTAATAACATGTTGTTATGAGTCCACTTCGAACGAGCGTAAGCTCAAACTTTGCTTATTCCTTCCTGGAATAAGTTATCTTGAAGTCAGAGGCCAGGAGCTGACGCATTTTCTGATGACCGACGCGGATCCCAGGAGACGTTGGAAGGTAAACGAGAACCGGTTCGGATGTACTGGACCTGCAACGATTCTGTACGCCTGAAAGGCTGGTACCATCTCCTTATAAGACTAGTCGTCTTCAAGGTAAAGAGCTGTTTACAAACGTACCTGGATTTAGCAGAAGTCAGATGGAAAGTGTCATCTCTGGTTACACTCAAGATAAATAACTTCCTCCTTTAACCTCTCCTTCTTAAATTTCTCCATCTCCATTTCTAAGCTGGTAACTATTTTTAAGCTAACACTGAGCCACAGACTAAGTATAATGACATCCTGTATTTATGTCTGTTGTTACAATTTAAATGTGCTGACGTATTAAATTGAAATAAAGTGAAATCATGTCAATCAAGTGTAATGGTGTTAATTTAGTTGATTTATTCTAAATAAATGGTAGTGTCTTTGGCATACAAACTAAGTTAACGTGTCCATTGTCACTCTATGGCTTTATTTATTTATCCATCATAAAGATCACAGAAATATTGGGTAAACTGAAAAAGAAAAGAATCCGTGAAATTACTATTCAATCTGAATAAGTAAATTAATTAAGGTAAAGGGGTCAGCTTAATATTGACCTCCCTAATATCCTTTACATCTGGGTGGCAACGTATGTGTTTAAAGACACAATATGGTGGCTCCCTCATGTTTCTTTCATCTGGTGGCCCGTCCCGGTTTCTGAAAGTTTATTGATAAATCTGTGGTCTATCATGAACTGTAACGTCATGTTTGCATGTTAGGATCCAAGTTTTAAACTCTGAGGATAATAATTTTGGCTGGAAGTGTTCAAGACAGGCAGATTCTGCATGTTTTTATCATTTGAAGCTGAGAGATTGTTGCTCGCTCAACTCTTTTACACGCGGTTGGAAGCTTTAGGTGAGGTTTTATCAGCCCGTGGTCTGTGGAGGTTCTGGTTCCGGTCCAGTTCACGTAGACTCCTGTACAAAGCTTTGTTGACCGCCGAGTCAAACTGCCTGAAAGCTATCATTAACATCTACCAGATTGCTGTGTGTGTTATTTTACATTTTAGAACAGGTCAAAAAGAAGCATATTACTGTTGAAACGCTGTCGGATAAGTGGTTCTGTTCAGACCAGAGTCCTGCTCCATTAAAAAGTGGACCGGAAACGACTTTGAAGTGGCTCCGAGCGAGTCCGTGTTTGTTCAACAGCTGCAGTGCTGGGTTACTAAGCGTAACTAAGTTGGCCTATCTAGGTGTGCTCGCCGCATATTTCAGAATTTTGGAAAGTTAATTTGAAGCGTTTGAGTTGTGTATAGAGTCTGTAGAATTGGGTTCTGCTGTGCTAAGCTAACGTTAAAGCGACGTGTCATACATGTTTGTTTATGAGCTGTGATTGGATAAAAAGAGAGTCGTGATCTGTCAATCACGTCTCGTATCTGTAAAGCGCTGATTCGCTGAAGTGGGGACGCACGCCGATGCGGCCAGCCCACTTTTGTCATCATTTCCGGCACTGCATTGGTTGATGGTAATAAAACTACATTCACCATGAACGCTTGGGAAAAGAACTACATGCGCTGTGATTGATTGGTTGACGTCACGTATCTGAGTAGCGAGCTCCGCCTCGCTGGAAGCTGGTGACGCGCCACGTACGCTGCTGCGTCGGCCCGCCCCCTCTCTGTCTTCAGACTACGTGTCCCTCAACACAAGATGAACGGAGATTTCATTAAAAGTTTAAAAACTCAATGTAAGCCATCTAAACTGTCTACTCATACAGATTTGTCTCTGACAAGAACCTGGTTCGAGCGCTTATCACGGACACACTAGAAACTACTTCTAAAAGGTTGTTTTTGTTTTAAATACTGAATAAATAATCAGTCGCCTCATGATAACATTAAGACTTGAAGCTGCCCCCTGTTGGTTAAAAGACGTTAACAGATGAGTTTTCTCAAATACATCATAAAAAGTCAGCATTTTTATGGTGAATTACCAGCTTTAAAAATTGTTCTGTACACAAACAAAAACTCCTGTTTATTTTAAATAAAAAAATTAGAATAACAGAGGTACAGACAAACAATTTATGCTCATTTTAAATAATGAAGAGATTTAAAATAACACTCAAAAAAGCATCTTTTATTTGATTTTCAAATTAAATAAATAAAAAAAATGATGGAGAACAGAGCATTTCCACATTAAGCTCTTCACATCTCTGAATTTTAAACAGAATTATTTTAAATAAGGAAATATTTAAAATAACAAACTACAGTACAAGCATCTCTCATTAATTTGGAGAAAATTTCAAAACAAAGATGGAAGATGAAAATTATGATGAAGCTTCAGAGCCGCTCACATCAAAGCATGAATCATATAGGCTGAGTTTAATTCGAAGAAAAGAAGAACTTCGCCAAAATCGCCTTGAGTTAAATCGTGAGATTCTAGATTTCATAACAAAGATGAAAGATGAAAAATCTGTTGAAGGTTCAGAGCTGCTCACATCAAAGCGTGAATCATATAGGCAGAGTGTAATTCGAAGAAAAGAAGAACTTCGCCAAAGTCGCCTTGAGTTAAAACGTGAGATTAGAGATTTTAACATGGAACAGGGTGCTATAAATGGTTTTGATGTTCGTCAACTCCCTGACCCGATCTGGTTAAAAACAAAACCAGAGCGTGAACTACATTACCAAGGAAAGGTCAAATCCCACTCGCTGGTGCTAGATTCCGGTCCTAAAAAAGGCGAGAAGAAACATGTTTCTCAAGCTAACAAACCACAACATGTTGATGCCCCCTGGAGCAATGACTTATGGTTTAGAAGGACGAGCAAAAGCCCTGTCCCTGCACCTCGGACGAAGCTGCCCGAGATAAGCAAAAAACCACAAACGGTAGGTGTCCGCTCTTTAAGTGACCCTCCGTGGTCTACACTGAGCAAAGGCCCTGTCCCTGCACCGCGGACTAGACAGTCCGGGAGTAGCAAAAGGTCACAGAAGTTCCAGAAAAAAGGCACCATACCTCTAAGCTCTGAGGAGATAGTGGACATAAGTTGGTTGTTTGAAAACTTGAATGAGACAGAGGATGACCAAACTGGTACAATGCGTGACATTGTCTTTGATAACTCCGAGCACACAAATAACCAGTTGCTCAAAGCAAAGATTGAATTGATAAGGCAGAAGAGCAAACGACAAAGAGAAAAACTTCTCAAAAAAGGCCTTGAGTTACAACATCAGTTTAGACAATCAGTGATGAAACAGTGCGCTGTAACTGCTTTTGAGGCTCACATGCAAAACAAAACACCCTCTGAGGTGTGCCCAGGTCAAAAGGTCGTATCACAGTCGCTAAAAATAGGAGAGGTTCTCTCTCCTATAGAAAGCGAGAATAAACACCGTCGTCTCAAAGGCCCTCTGACCTCGGAAGAGGTGGAGAACATACGTCGGTTGTTAAAAGAGTTGGATAATACAAGCAAGAATGAACAAGATTTTCAAACTGACAAACAACGAAATGTTGGTGCCAGCTGGAACAGTGACTCAAAATGGTTTAAAGGGAGCCCCGCCCCTGAAGCACCTCAGATTGAAAAATCTGAGACAAGCAACGAACCACAAAAGGTAGGTGTTCACTCTCTAAGAGACCCACAATGGTTCAGATCGAACCAGGTGGGTGAAAACCAAGGTCCATCGGTGGGTGGACTTCAAAAGAAATTGAAGTATGAGGACCTATACTCATGTAACTATGCGTGGTCCCAACAGAAACCCCCGAGCCTTGGAACTGCACCTCCCGCGCCTCGAACAGAACAGTTCGAGACAGGCAAAGAGTCACGAATGTCCCGGAATAATGGCCCAACACCTCTATGCTCGGAAGAGACAGAGGAAGTAAGTAGTTTGTCAGTAGATTTGAATGTTACTGTGCTTGACCAACCTGATACAATGAGTGGCGTTATCATTGATAATGACACTATCAACATTGACCAACCTGGAGCGATGTGTAGCACTGTCTTTCACAAAGACTCAGAGCACACAAATAACTCAGCGCACACTACTACCAACATTGCCATGGATGTTGACAGCAAACCAATTGCTGACACACAACAACATCCTGAAGGTCATGATGCTGACAGCCAACAAGATGCTGACAGTGAACATGAGTACACAGCCAGAGTCACACGTGAACAGAAACGTGGGCCAAGACCTGTAAGGTTTCTGTGTGACTTTGTACAAAGGGGGGTGGCTAAGAAAGCTTACCTGCCTATCACACTGGAAGGTGTCCTTGAGTGTGAAGCCCTCCTGGATGGTAGTGCTGATATAACCATTATGTCGGCCAAGCTGTTCGAGGAGCTGAGGACCGCCGCTAACGGTGTTGACAGGCAAATACCCTTTGAGAAATGTGCTATTGAACTGCAGGGTCTCGCAGAGACGAGAACAACCCTAACGGCTATAGCTATGGTTCACATGCAGATTGGCGAAATGTGTTTGTGTCTACACTTGACTCTTTCCCATTTTTGGTTGGCCAAGATTTTATAAACCGCTTCGGCGCGATTGCAGATTATGGTCAACAGAAAATGTGGAGCACAATGAGAAAACCCCTGCCAATAAAAGTGCCTCCTAGTTGTGATACAGGCTGCCTAACCGCAGGTACCGCAGAGGACACAAGGGACTGCTCATCCGAGGACGAGAGCCCGGTAAGTGAACCTTCAACTACAGGTGAGACAGAAGAGACCCAAAAGTTGGACCAAACTCTGGCCCAACAAGAGAACCTCCTCTGTGAGCTGACACATTCAGCACTCACTGAACACTACCTACCACAGGTAGTGAAAGGTGTTGAGATCCAAGGATCCCACACCGAAGACGCTGTACTGTCCTCTGGGACAGGTAATTCGGCAATCAGCCAAGCTTTCGATGAAACCTTGGTTCAAGGGCATCTGAGTCCAGAAAATGACAGTCATCCAAACGCTGACAGTCACTTGGACATCATTGTTGCAGATTACGAGGACCCCTCATCAGACAAGAAGGGGGCAAACTCACATTACCTACCACAGGTAGAGAAAGGTGTGGAGATCCAAGGACCCCACACCGAGGTTGCTGTACTGTCCCCTGGGACAGGTAAATCGGCTATCAGCCAAGCTTTCGATGAAACCTTGGTTCAGGAACATTTGAGTCTAGAACTAATCAGAAATGACATAGTTTTTACAGACTCAAAGAGCCCCTCTTCAGTCAAGAAGTGGGAAGACACACACAACGACAGTGACCCGTCGCAGTCTGTACAATCAGACACACCTGCGACTGCGCCGACGGTTGTGACACACCTGAATTACACGGAAAGAGGTAAACGTAAGAAGATACGTTGGCCAAAACCTAAACGATTCCTGTGTACCGTCTTCTCTCAGCTGCGCGAACAGCTTAAACTAAACGGTGGCATCCTAACTTGTGCCCATGGACGGACGTCCTCACCTGTGTTCGTGGTCCCCCATGACCAAAGGGGGGTGATGTTAGGCCATGCCAAAGACAAAGATTTGAATGTACACCTCAGAAACACTTTTGCTTTCGCCCAGAAAAACCTGGAAAGATCCGCTGAAGGACGTAAGGCGTACTATGACCAGAAGGCCTCTCACAATGAACTCCAAGTGGGAGACAGAGTCTGGTACTATACGTTCGCCCCAGCAACCGGGAAAGGAGGGTCCGAGACCGGAACTCTCGCCCGCAAACTAATGCCCAGGTGGACTGGACCTCATCTGATAACAGACAAAGTGTCCTCAGTCGTCTACGAAATCAAAATCAGCAAAGGCCGCAAAGAGCCAATTGCTAAATGGGTACATCGAAATCAGATCAAACCTTACAAGGCGTTCAATGACTCCACAAAAGACAAAGATCTCACAAACACACCGACTTCATGGGATAATAAGGTCGTCCAAACACAAGTTAGTAAATAAACTAATCAGGTTTAAACTACCGTATTTTCCACCCTATAAGTCGCATTGTCCAATTTGAACTTAGAAGCGCTAAGTCTAACACCCACAACAAAAACTAATCTTAACAACCATTTAAATCCACAAGATTTAATTTGACCTCGGTCATAAAGTTGAGACCTGTTTTTCTTGTGTGTTGCACTTTGGAATCTGACGACAAGAGTGTGTCGAAGCAGTGAAACGTTGTTTCCTTGTTGTTTAGTCATTACTGTTGTCATTAGTTGAGATATTGTTTGGTTCTGAACACTCCCAGCCAAAAAGGTTTTGTATTAACATTGGTTAATGAATGATATGGATTTAACTATGCCAACATGCAGTTCGTTTTGTTAAATCTCAATCGTCGAAGAGTCAATGTAGTTTAAAGCTACTCAAGGTACCATAAACTACACTGGTCTCACAATTTCTAAATTGAACCGATTTGATCGTTTCTATTCTAGATTATCTATTCATTTTGATGAGTCTCGCCATAGACTTCAAAATTTATTAGGAATACCAAATCCTACGTCGTTCGTCTAAAAGACAACAGACATTTAGACCAAACTATATTTCATTTTTCTATTTTAGTTTAACCTAAACTAAGTAATGAATGGAGGAATAGTTTGGAATTAGAGGCCTTCGTTACAGGAGCCCTCCAAAATTCTATAGGTATAGATCCCTATATCTAATTTTATAGAATTGATCCACCCCTTAATTGGTAATTGTAGCTGATCTAAACCATGATAGCTTACATACCAGGTGCATATAGGTAAGGCTAATGTAAAATCCCAATCATAAGCCCACCTAAAAAACCACATAATTGCATGACACATAGAACCAGAGTGGCACTGACTGGAAGCCAACCAGCCAACAACCTTCGATGTGGGGACCTGCAGCTCCAACGCTTGGTCTTCAACCTTCATCCAAGGGTCGCCTCCTCTGCTTCAATCGAGGGATCCCCTCTACATGCTGATTATAAAAACAATTGTTGCTGACAAAATCAACAACTCTAATCGATATGGAATTATCGTTGTGGAATTACTGCTGTGGAATTACCGCTGTGGATTATAAGACTTTGTTTTCCAAAGGATTAAAAGCTTACCGCAATGGGATTACCTCCGAACAGTATGGAAGTTCCAAAAACTTTATGGGATTATAATTTTGATTTTTCTTTTCCACTTGCTGGATTACTTCAAGATCAGAGACAGTTCAATGTTCCTTTCGTGTTGGACCCCATCCCCAAGGACTGGCGATGGCTTCCAAAAGGGGGGAGATGTAGTGGGCATGACCGTGTCCACTTTGATACACCTGTGTATTTTTGAACTGTTCCAGAGATGACCTTTACTGACCTCTCAGTAAAGCAAGACATTTACTACAAATTATTCCATTAGTTGTAATCTGAGAACATAGTCACCAAAAGAGACTATTTCTATCTTTGATTTTATTCTAATGTAATCAAAAGAATAACTTTTGTCATTTTCATGATATATGTTATATGCTGTTATTCTTTTAATATGGAGTATTACTGTGTTACTTGACCATATAATGGTGTCAGAGTTGAATTTTATGTCAAATTGTGCTTTTCAGATTTGTTTTAGAAGTGTTAAGACGCTAATCCAAGTATTTTACCTCTTGGAGTCTATGCGTCTGTCTTTTTTCTAAACATTTTCCTCTGCTGCTGGCTGTAACCTTGGGTCGTGATAACAGCAAGTGAACTCCTCGACTGTTTCTTCTGAACCAATCGGAAAGAGACAAGTCTCAGAGTTCTTTCTTAAAGTTCTAAGCTAAGCTGGAATAGACGGAGTCTGCTGGGAACTTCAAGAGATGTGAACTTTCCCAAAGAGCTGGATGGACGTTTAGTCACACGCTAAGGACACGTCATCCAGTTAAGGACTAATAACATGTTGTTATGAGTCCACTTCGAACGAGCGTAAGCTCAAACTTTGCTTATTCCTTCCTGGAATAAGTTATCTTGAAGTCAGAGGCCAGGAGCTGACGCATTTTCTGATGACCGACGCGGATCCCAGGAGACGTTGGAAGGTAAACGAGAACCGGTTCGGACGTACTGGACCTGCAACGATTCTGTACGCCTGAAAGGCTGGTACCATCTCCTTATAAGACTAGTCGTCTTCAAGGTAAAGAGCTGTTTACAAACGTACCTGGATTTAGCAGAAGTCGGATGGAAAGTGTCATCTCTGGTTACACTCAAGATAAATAACTTCCTCCTTTAACCTCTCCTTCTTAAATTTCTCCATCTCCATTTCTAAGCTGGTAACTATTTTTAAGCTAAGACTGAGCCACAGACTAAGTATAATGACATCCTGTATTTATGTCTGTTGTTACAATTTAAATGTGCTGACGTATTAAATTGAAAGAAAGTGAAATCATGTCAATCAAGTGTAATGGTGTTAATTTAGTTGATTTATTCTAAATAAATGGTAGTGTCTTTGGCATACCAACTAAGTTAACGTGTCCATTGTCACTCTATGGCTTTATTTATTTATCCATCATAAAGATCACAGAAATATTGGGTAAACTGAAAAAGAAAAGAATCCGTGAAATTACTATTCAATCTGAATAAGTAAATTAATTAAGGATAAAGAGGTCAGCTTAATACTGACCCCTGATAAAATCCTTTACATCTGGGTGGCACCGTATGTGTTTAAAGACACAATATTGGGGCTCCCTCATGTTTCCTTCAAACTCTTATTCTACCATTTATTTAAACCCATGTAAGCAGAATGTTAAATGGCTGTAGCAAAAAACAGTCCTGCCATGCTGCCATCCATGGTCCATTTAATACAAAAAAAACAAAAAAAAAAACAATGCTTTCATCTCAAATGCAGAGGAGCCTTCAAGATTTACATTAGTTTTTATTTGAAAGACATTAGCCTACCACGCTAAGCAAACAAAAATGTTTTATTTTACCTTCACAATTTGGACTATGTGTCTGGTTCAGTTTTGGCAAATAACGTTCAAACAAAAACTAATGATAAGATTTAACTTCATTTTTCCTGGATGTTGTTTTTATGTTACTACGGTAGATGATTTTGATCGTTAACCTGGAGTTGATATACTCAGGGCTGAATATCAGTCCCAGTTGGACCCTTGACAGACAAGTCAGGCCAGTATGACGAGATGTCATAATTTTTGTTCTAAGGTATAAAAAGGGGTTTCTTTTTTAAAAAATTTATACAAGGTCTTAAGCTTAAGGCAAGTTATAGTTAAAATGTCTGTAAGACTTCAATAATGCCACTTGAAATTAAATTTAAGACCATATTCAGTGCTGGAATTACTTTCAAAACAGTAAAGAGATCCATTTGACTTTGACTTACCAGTACAATAGGATAACAGGAATAACAGAATGCAAGGTTTTACAATGTTGTAAAGCCAAACTACACACACACACAAAAAAAAACTCACCATGTATTCCTGCACCAAGTCATCCGGGCTCTCATTCAGATTGATGCAGAGTCCTTTGATGAAGGACTCCCTTCGCTCATCTGTGTCATCCTTAAGAATTAACATAGAGAAAATAGAAATGTGAACTCAAATTTCCAGTAGTATGAAAAAACTTGAACACAAAAAATAAAAAAATCGAAGGTTTTCAACCAGTCGTCATATGACATTAACATCTCTAAAATATAAAAAAAATGTACATTTGACCTGATCAGTATGGACTGGACTTTTTATAATAATCTGTTTACCATTATAAAAAAAGATGAATGAATATCTCACACTGGGACAGTGAACAAAATAAAAAAGGGTTCTTTTAGAGGAATCAAAAATTCATCACACAGGACTTCCGGTGAGCACGGCGAACAAGATGGCGGCTGGTTAGGGTCTCTCCGCTCCCCGATGTGACACTTTGTTGGATATCCCAGGTGGGGAGCTTCTATTTTGTGCCATTCACCTTCCGCTGCGTTGCGCAAATACTTGTATTTCTGTCCTTTTTGGAAGTGGATTTAGCCATTTAATCTCACGATGCCCATCTCGAGATCGAAGGGTGCAGCAGGCCGCATGTCCACCTGCGGCAGCCCACAACATGGAGAGGAGCACGATGACGCAACTCCTAACTTGGCAACTTTATTCACTGAAGTTGCTAAAATGAGTAACTTGCTTCAAAGTGTGGCTGCTGATGTAACAACAATTAAGCAGACGGCGTCTGAGCTGAGTACGGCGGTGACTGCAATGCAGGTGTAGAGATACACCTCGTCTTTGATATTTTAGGGTTCACACCTCTCTGAAACTCTCAGTGTTACACCTTCTTGAGGCCCTCAAGGAGACGATTGGACACTTATATTGGTTAACAATTATTATGAATTAATGGACACTAATTAATCAGATTGAACTTTCTCTTTAATGTGTGTTAATTCAGAATTGATCTACAGTATATTTTTGTCATTTTTAATGATGATCTGTTACTTGCATGACTGTGACCTTCTGCTGGTTTTATTTCTGCAAGAGCAAGCAGACTCTGTCGCTAAGGCAGAAGTCAGGGTAAGAGCTGTTCTCTTCCTTCTCTTGTTTTGTCTTCAAGCTAGACTCAACAGGACAGTCCACCTGGTCGTTTATGTAAACAGTTTTCCTGTTGTCCGTCAAGAGTCTTTCTGCCTATGGAATTAAACTTCCATCTTTTATTTTGTTAGTTCAGCCAGTAGTCGTTTAGGAGGTGGGTCAGACCCCACCTCCCCTATAAATGGGCACTTCCTGCATTTTCCTTGGGTTTTTGGAGGAGAACGAACTGACAACTTGCTTCCCTCTGGAAAGCTGGAGACGGCCGGTCATGTGTCAACGACCCACGTCTCAGCTGGAATCATAGTAAAGCCTTACTGTGATCCTTTCACTCTTCTGGAAGAATTTGTTTTCTAAAGTTTTATTTTGAAAGTCAGTCTGTGCGCTTGACCGTTGTTTCCTGCCGAGGGAGGCGAGTTCCTCGTAACGTGAATCAGCCACACACGCTGAAGTCCCAACTGGGCGGCCGGTGGACAAACTCATCCACGTGTGTGTCCAGTCACTTCTCCACTCTTATCTCCAAGAGACGAACCGTCAACAGGTAACGAGCCGTGGTGTGTTTGAACGTGCGGGAGCCCAGCAGTCTGCTCGTGTGGGAAAAAGTGTCACCCAGTCTGGTTCAAAGTAAACAACTTTAGTTAACTTAGCTTCCAGTACTCCTTCCTCCTATTTCTTATTTTTCATAAGCAATTAATCTGTCAAGTAATGTGCCAACAGTTAAGTTTAAATTGTCTGTTTGTTTTAATTTGAATTCTTGTCAACGTAGTTATTAAATCAGAGCTAATATCGATACAAATGTTTAATGTAATTCTTGTGATAGTTTCAATAAAAGGTCTATTTTTTGGTAGACCAATATAAGTTGAAGTCTCTTGTGAAGTTACATTTCTGGCTAATCACATCGTTAGATTTGTTGATTTAATCTGAAAAAGTTGAGACCCCGTTTAACTGATGGTAAGTTTGAGACAGTCTAAAACCTGCTCAAATCTATCATCTAATCTATAGGTAAGTCAGTAAACTGACCTCGTTCGTGTTTAATTACACAAACGGCCCATAGATTCCTTTACATTTGGTGGCCGCGTACAGGTCTTCTGAAAGATTGAATTGATAAGTTGTTTTTGTAGCTTATTTTTGTTACGGTGTTGTTGGCATTAGTTTGCATCCTGTTGTGGACTTATAGAGTGGTTTTGGCTGGTGAGTGTCTCAGAGATTGCTGATTGTGGCATTGTCTGGTGAGTTTTCCCGTTAGAATTATTCTTTTCTTTCACTTTTGAACGTATGTTTTGGAGCTGCGGATGAATGAATGTTTGTTTTTGTGAGACGTTTCATTACGTGTCGCGAGGTTGCATGCATTTTTCGTTTTGTGACCGCCGAGTCACCACTGCTTCATTTTCTTACATCTGCGATTTTCTGTTGAAGCTGTTTCACACATTGTTATGCTGCTCCATTAAGTGCCTTTTTCT
This sequence comes from Garcialebias charrua, assembly GCA_038048925.1. Lineage (NCBI taxonomy): Eukaryota > Metazoa > Chordata > Actinopteri > Cyprinodontiformes > Rivulidae > Garcialebias > Garcialebias charrua. The sequence continues at coordinate 34,986 of JBBPBX010008321.1, read as the reverse complement.
GTTACGTGTTTTTGCTTGAGGTTCGGGTGATCCCACTCAGCTTTTGGGCCGGACCGAGATCCGGTTCCGTTTGACGTAAAGTCCGTTGTTGTACACAGTTAGCGTGCTGCCTCCCCTGGGGCGTGAGAGTTAGCTTGGATGTGTTGTGCTCGTTAACAGAATTTTTCTGCGGTGTAAAAATACGTTTATTTTGTGAAAGTGTGTCTAGGACTTTGGATCGGGCTAAGCTAAACGGTACCGGGACAAGATGGCTGCTTAAAACGCTGTGATTGGTCCATTGTGTGTTATGTTCAAGAACGTTGGTTTCTGTAGACTCTGGTTGTCAGATTCATTTTTGCACACATTTCTGACGGTTTATTTGTGTTGTTTGAGTTCTATGCGCGTGATATCGTCGAAGACTGGCTTAACCGCGGTGTTTTGCGATATTTATGACTGTTTTAGAACGTTAAAAAGTCCGTTCCTCGCTAGAGTTCAAGAGACCGCAGGTCCGTGAACGCACCGCTCGAACGGCACGTCGCACGTGGGCGGCGTTAGGTTTGGAAGACACAATTTCCCATGAACACTTGGGTTTTAGAACTACAGTTCTGTCTTCGCTGTGATTGGTCGATTACGCTGTAAGTGTTGACGCTTGCGCAGTGGGTGAAGCCCCCGCTCCTCGTCAACTTTCACTTGCTGCTTGTCCCAGACGAGTTTCCGTGCTTGTTTGTCCATTACTGTCATTGAAAAGACTGTTTAAACGCGGTGTTTTTGAGATTTTAATGGGTGGATTGAGTCGGTTGCTCTGAGACTGCCGATCGCCATGTGACCAGGTCACGTGACACCGATTTTGCCGGTTTTATGAGGACCGACCTTATTTCTTTAATACAGACATGTCTGTTTGTTGATAAAATTTGACACCTTTATCATCAATTCTGTGCAAAACTAGCTCTCTGTCACTGTTTTTAGACTGCAAGTCTAAAATAACACACAGGAGGCATTTTTTGTCTTGATTTTCACAAAATCACACAAAAAACAGCCAATTTTGTTTGACCTTGTAATAGGTCGACAAATTAGTAGGAATCACTGATTTTTATTTAATTTCACATCCTGGTATCACATGGTGGGAATGCACACTGTGACATAAGACCCATTTTACTTGATTTTTCACAGAACATCAGTACAAAGATGGACGTTCAAACAGGTGAACCACCTGAGGGGGCCTCTTGTTCTGTGTATCCTAGATGGATGGATGGGGGCCTTGGGATTCCTGCCCGTGCTTCCCGCAAAGTGGGGGAATCTGCTTCATCGTATGCTAATTACTTGGCTGCATGGAACGTCCGTCAGGATAAGTGGGAAAATCCCCTGTCATTCTACGACAGGCTAATCTCGGTCTACTCCGGGGGCAAAACTGTCCCTGGATTAGAGGAAAATGTGGAGTTTAAACGTCTTTTCATTATGAATCTTATGCCTTTTCAAATGAAATGTGTTCATTTTCTGGTTGATTGCAAAAAAGATTCTATGGAAGTGATAAGACAATATGCTACGTCAGTTTTTGAGGCCGAAATACAACCTAGGATACCATCAGAGGTTTGTACAGGTCAAAAGGTCACATCCCACTCGCAGGCATTAGTAGAGGTTCCCTCTCCTTCAAAGTGCGAGAGGTCACAGGTTTTTCATAATAACATACATCAGCATGGTGCTACGAGCTGTAGGAGTTCTGAACCCCCTGCCCCTCAGGTTGAAAACCTTGAGAGGAGCAGAGAACCACACAAGGTAGGTGTTCGCTCTCTAGATGAACCAAGATGGTTCAGATCGAACCAAAAGAGTTCTCACCTAGGTCTCACAGTGGGTGAACTTCGAGAGAAGTTGATGTCTGGGAACCGTGACCCTTTGAAAAATGGTCTGTCCCGACATGTACCCCCGAGAAGCGGCCCTCCTGCCCCTGCCCCTCGGACTGCACAGTTCGAGACATGCAATGAGTCACACATGCTCCAGATTATGGAAACGGCGCCTCCGCGCGAGGACGTGACTGAGGATGTGGTTTGTTTGTCAAATGATTTGAATGTTACAGTGGTTGACCAAGCTGACACAACGTGTGACGTTGTCCTTGATGATAACACAAACAACGTTGTTCAACCTGATGAAGCGACGCGCAGCACTGTCTTTTGCAACAACTCAGTGCACACAGTTGACAACAACAACGTCAACACTGACATAAATGCTGACAGCAAACAAATTGCTGAAAATCCGCATCCTGAAGGTCATGAGGCAGACAGCCATCATGATGCTGACAGCGACGATGATTACACAGACAGAGTCACACGTACACAGAAACGTGTGGAAAAACCTGAATGGTTTCTGTGTAACTTTATAAAAAGGGGGATAGCTAAGAGAGCTTACCTGCCACTCACATTGGAAGGGGTCCTCGCGCAAGAAGCGCTCCTGGTTTGCGGCTCAGACGTGTCTATCATGTCAGCCGAACTGTTTGAGGAGCTAAGGACCGCCGCTAACGATGTTGACAGGCAAATACCCTTTGTGAAATACACTTATGGTGAGCAACAGGGCCTCGCAAAGACGAGAACAACCCTAATAGCCATGGTTCACATGCAGATTGGCGAGATGTCACTATACCACCCGGTATATGTGTCTGAACTTGACTCACTCCGGGCTCCATTTGTGGTTGGCCAAGATTTTATAAATCGCTTTGAAGCGATTATAAATTATGGCAATCAGACAATGTGGGCCACAGTGAGCAGTCCACTGCCATTCGTGGTACCTCCCCAAGGTCAGGACACTGACTGTCTAACAACAGGTACCGCTAAGGTCACAAGGGATTCCCCAACCGAGACCACAAACCCGGTAAGTGAACCTTCATATACAGGTGAGACAGAGGAGACTCAACAATTGGACCAGACTCTGGCCCATCACGAGGACCTCCTCTGCGAGCTGACACCTTCAGCGCTCACTGAACACTACCTACCACCGGTAGAAGAAGGTGTGGTGATCCAAGGGTCCCACACCGATGACGCTGTACTGTCCTTTGGGACAGGTAATTCGGCAAACAGCCAAGCTTTCAGTGAAGTCTTGGTTCAAGGACATCTGAGCCCACAAGGTGACAGTTTACTACACGCTGGCAGTCACTTGGACTTCATTGTTACAGATTTTGAGGACCCCTCCTTAAACAAAAGGGGGGCAGACTCACACTTCCTACCACAGGTAGAGGACGGTGTAGAGATCCAAGGATCACACACCGATGACGCTGTGCTGTCCTGTGGGACAGGTAATTCGGCATACAGCCAAGCTTTCAAGGAAGTCTTGGTTCAAGGACATCTGAGTCCTGAAAGTGACAATCTACAAAACGCTGACAGTCACTTGGACTTCGTTGTTATGGATTTTGAGGACCCCTCCTCAAACAAAAGGGGGGCATACTCACACTTCCTACCACAGGTAGAAGATGGTGTAGAGATCCAAGGATCACACACAGAGACCGCTGTACTGTCCTCTGGGACAGGTAATTCAGTTATCATCCAAGCTTTCAATGAAACCTTGGTTCAAGAGCATTTGAGTCTAGAACTACTCAGAGATGACATAGTTCTTACAGACTCAAAGAGCACCTCTTCATTCATGAAGTGGGAAGACATACATCACAACGACAGAGACACGCCTGCGACGGCGCCGACAGTTGTGACACACCTGCATTACGCAGAAAGAGGTAAACGTACAGAGGTACGTTGGCCGAGACCTATAAGGTTCCTGTACAAGGTTCCCCATAAACTGCGCGAACAGCTTAAACTAAACAATGGCATCCTAACTCGTGCCCATGGACGGACGTCCACACCCGTGTGCTTGGTCCCTCATGACCACAGGGGGGTGATGTTAGGCCATGCCCATGTCAAGGACAAAGATTTCAATAACCCCACAAACGACAAAGATCTCGCAAACTCACAGACTTCATGGGAAAACAAGGTCGTCCAAGCACAGGATAGTAAATAAACTAAACAGTTTAAACTATTCTAGTTGCGAAAAGAAACCGTTCCAACTAGAACTTAGAAACGCTAAGCATAAAACCCACAACAAAAACTAACCTTAACAACCGTTTAAATCTGCAGGATTTAATTGACATCGGTTATAAAGCTAAGAACTGTTTTTCTTGTGTGTGACGTGGAATCTGACGACCAGAGTGAGTTTGACGTAGTGAAACGTTGTTTTTAGTTGCTTGATTGCTACTTTTGTGTTATTGAAGTTGTTATTGTTTTCTGAACACTCCCAGCCAAAAGAGGTTTTGATTGTTGATTAGTTGAAGACTTAAATGGATTTTAACTATGCCAACATGCTGTTCATTTTGTTAAAGATCTCAATCTTTGATGAGTCATAGTAGATTAATACTACTTAAGGTACTATAATCTACACTGATCTCCCAATCATTTAGGTAGAACCGATTCGATCGTTTCTATTCTAGATCTATTCATTTTGATGAGTCTCGCCATAGACTTCAAAATTTATAGGGAATACCAAATCTTGCGTCGTTCGTCTAAAAGACAACAGACATTTAGACCAAACTAGTTTTCATTTTTTTATTTTAGTTTAACCTAAACTAAATAATGAATGGAGGAATAGTTTGAAAGAAGAGGCCTTCGTTACAGAAGCCCTCCACATTTCTATAGGTATAGATCCCTATATCTGATTTTTACAGCATTGATCCACCCCTTAATTGGTAATTTTAGCTGATCTAATCCATGATAGCTTACATACCAGGTGCATATAGGTAAGGCTTAATGTAGAATCCCAATCATAAGCCCACCTAAAACCACATAATTGCATGACACATTGAACCAGGGTGGCACCGACTGGAAGCCATCCAGCCTGCAACCTTCGATGTGGGGACCTGCTGATCCAACGTTGGTCTTCAACCTTCATCCAAGGCCGCCTCCTCTGCTTCAATCGAGGGATCCCCTCTACATGCTGATTAAATTCCATTCTTGCTGATGAAATCAATAACCCCCATCGTTGTGGATTTACCGTTGTGGATTATAAGACTTTGTTTCCAAGGGATCACAGACTCAGTTTTCCATGGGTTAACAGACTATGTTTTCCAAAGGATTGAAAGCTTACCGCAAAGGGATTACCTACGAACAGTATGGAATTTCCAAAACATTATGGGAGTATAATTTTGAACTTTTTTTGATTTTTTTTTCCACTTGCTGGATTGCATAGAGGTCAGAGACATTCGGTGGTATCCTTTCGTGTTGGAACTCATCTCCAAGGACAGGCGATGACTTCCAAAAAGGGGGACTGTAGTGATACACCTAGCCTCTGATATTTTAGGCTTGACCTTCAAGTACACCTCTCTGCATCTCTCTGGAACTCTAAGTGTTACACCTTCTTGAAGCCCTCAAGGAGACGATTGGACACTTATATTGGTTAACAATTATTATGAATTAATGGACACTAATTAATCAGATTGAACTTTCTCTTTAATGTGTGTTAATTCAGAATTGATCAAACAGTATTTTTGTCATTTCAATGATGATTTTACTAAGCTGGTATATTTTAAATATGACAAAGTTAAGAGAACATCTCAGAATGATCGTGCTTTGAACCGTCTGCTCTATGCAGAATAAGTGTCTAAAGTTGAATGAACAATCCTTCGTATTTGTTTGAACTGTTTTTGTTTCGAAGGAAAAGTGCTAGACATAGCTTGCTTTCGGTCTCCCGTCCTTTCTAAAAACAATGAATCTGTTCTCAAAACAAAGTACTGACTTGTTCACATGCACCTGCATACTCTGACGTTTGTGTTCTGTGTATTGTCTACCCTATCATCTGTCACTCAAACTCACTCACTTGCAAAGTCACACCCTCTCTAGGGGTGCGACAACCAATCAGCAGGAAGTATGTGACTAAGTCACACCCCCTTCTTAAAGGGCACTTCCTGCATTTTGGGCTTTAGTTTTTGGAGGAGAACGAACTGACAACTTGCTTCTCTCCTCGGGAGAAAGCTGGAGACGTCCCGGTCATATGTCAACTCGACCCACGTCTCCGCTGGAATCATAGTAAAGCCTTACTGTGATCCGTTCACTCATTTCTGGAAGAATTTGTTTTCTAAAGTTTTATTTTGAAAATCAGTCTGTGCGCTTGACCGTTGTTTTCCTGCCGAGGGAGGCGAGCTTCCTCGTATCGTGAATCAGCACACTCACGCTGAGATTCCAACTGGACGGCCACTGGACAAACCCATCCACGTGTGTGTCCACAAACTTCTCCACTCTTGTCTCCAAGAGACGAACCGTCAACAGGTAAAAGTCGTGGTGTGTTTGAGCGTGCGGGAGCCCAGCAGTCTGCTCGTGTGGGAAAAAGTGTCACCCAGTCTGGTTCAAAGTAAACAACTTTAGTTAACTTAGCTTCCAGTACTCCTTCCTCCTATTTCTTATTTTTCATAAGCATTTAATCTGTCAAGTAATGTGCCAACAGTTAAGTTTAAATTGTCTGTTTGTTTTAATTTGAATTCTTGTCAACGTAGTTATTAAATCAGAGCTAATATCGATACAAATGTTTAATGTAATTTTTGTGATAGTTTCAATAAAAGGTCTATTTTTTTGGTAGACCAACATAAGTTGAAGCCTCTCGTGAAATTACATTTCTGGCTAATCACATCGTTAGATTTGTTGATTTAATCTGAAAAAGTTGAGACCCCGTTTAACTGATGGTAAGTTTGAGACAGTCTAAAACCTGCTCAAATCTATCATCTAATCTATAGGTAAGTCAGTAAACTGACCTCGTTCGTGTTTAATTACACAAACGGCCAATAGATTCTTTTACAACCACCAACTGTGCTGTTTCAAATGCAGAGGGTAGCTTGGTCAGAGGGAGGAAGTGAGTGACCTTAGAGAATCTGTCAACCGCAGTAAAAATGACAGAGTTACCTTCTGATAGAGGAAGACCGGTAACAAAATCCAGGGGACCATGGACGACTAGGGGAAGGCATAGGCAGAAGAAGACCCGCAGGGGGTTTGTTATTATTTTTGTTACAAGCACATGTTGGGCAGGCAGAAACGAAATCCCTCACATCTTTAGACTTTGTGGGCCACCAAAAATGTTCTTTATTGAGGTGTAGCATGCGTGTGATGTCAGGATGACATGTGAATTTTGCCTTGTGAAGCCAGTGCAACACCTTGCCAACCACAGAAGCAGGGACAAAAAGTCTTCCTCGAGGGCCCATACCGGGGTCCGGCTCGATCCCTTGTGCTTCTCGAATGTCATTCTCAATGGTCCAGGTCATGGCTCCAACTGTGTAGGATGCAAGTAAAATACTCACGGGAGCATCAGAAGTTTCAGACAAAGAGAACTGACGGGATAATGCGTCCGGTTTAATGTTGCGAGTACCCGGAACGTAAGTGATCGAAAAGTTGAATCTGGCGAAGAAAAGAGACCATCTGGCTTGTCCTGCATTCAATATCTTAGCACCCTGAATGTATGCCAAGTTCTTATGATCAGTAAAATGACAAATGATAGTTCTGCACCCTCCAACCAATGTCTCCACTCCTCGAGAGCCAACTTTATGGCCAGCAACTCTCTATTACCGATGTCATAATTACGTTCAGCAGCATAAAGACGACTGGAAAAGAAGGTGCAGGGGTGAAGCTTCCCATCTTCTGCTACCCTCTGGGATAATACAGCTCCCACACCAGAGTCTGAGGCATCCACTTCCACAATAAATTGTCTGTGTGAATCAGGGTGGGCAAGAACGGGAGCTGAAGAGAAGCGTTGTTTTAGTTCTAGGAAGGCCTTTTCTGCTGCTGGGGTCCAGGCGAATTGATGCAGAGTTGAGGTGAGCTGAGAGAGTGGCGAAGTCACTTGACTATAGTTCTTGATGAACCATCGATAAAAATTTGCAAAACCCAAGAACCGTTGTAACTGTTTTCGATCAAGGGGAGTAGGCCATTCAGTCACAACCCTGATCTTGTCAGGATCAGAACGAACCTGTCCTTTCTCAAAAATAAAGCCAAGAAAGACACAGTAGACACATGGAACTCACATTTCTCCGCTTTAACAAAAAGTTGATTTCCAACAACCTCTGAAGTACAGTCTCTACGTGTTTTGGGTGTTGTTCCTTATCCTTTGAGTAAATGATGATATTGGCAAAACTGGCAAGATGGCCGCGCTCAGACCAGCCGCAGCTTCATGGGTTCCCAGATCATCCCCAGTTTTTAGTAATTTTAATAGTGTTTTTGTACCTGACTCTGCGCGTTTTTTGCGGGTGAATTATAGCCGAACTGAGCTGTTAAGAATTGGAGCGGATTTACCACAAGGCACAGCTGAAATCAGCAACGAACTCAAATCAGAGCTCGGAAGATTGGAGCTGCTAAGATCATCTTTCTGGAAGCAGATGCGCTCCGGAGGAAAGAAGAGGAAACGGTGCTCTCGAGGAAAAAAGCGTGGCTGTCGAGCAGGAATTATGACGAGACTGCGGGCAGACGCTAAAACCGGGAGACCGCCGATGCCGGCTCTTTTTCTGTCTAACGTCCGCTCGCTGGACAACAAAATGGATCTACTTCGTTTGAGAGTAACCACGTCGGAGGAGATGAGATGCTCGGTGCTTTGCCTCACGGCAACGTGGATCAATGAGGACACTCCTGACTCTGTTTATGAGTTGGATAATAGGCTCTTTTTCAGAACGGACCGGTGCACCGAGACTACGGGGAAAACACGAGGCGGTGGCGTCTGTATTTACGTTAACAAAGACTGGTGCACGAACTGTGCCGTTATCAGCAGGATCTGCTCAGCTGCTGTGGAGCTTTTAACAGTAAGATGTCGACCACATTACCTCCCCCGCGATTATTCAGCGATAATAATAAGCGCTGTTTACATAGCACCCGATGCTAATGCCAACGACGCCCAGGGAGAAATTCATGACTTACTCACCTCGCTGCAGTGTAAATATCCTGAGGGGCTTTTCATTGTTTCCGGGGACTTCAATCACGTGGATTTACGTGTCATCCTTCCAACCTTCAATCAGCACGTTTTCACAGCAACACGAGGAAATAAGACGCTAGACCAAGTCTTCACGAATGTGAAGGGGGCGTACACGGCGAAGCCACGCCCACCGCTCGGGGCTTCCGACCATCGCTCCCTGTTATTGGTCCCTAGACAGCTCCCCCCACTCAGACGTTCCAAGCCGGAACAAAGAGAGATCACATTGTGGCGCCAAGATAGTACCCCCATGCTAAGAGACTGCTTTGAAAACACAAACTGGTCTGTCTTCAAAGAGGCAGCTACGAATGGAAGTTCAGTTGACCTGGAACTTTATGCTTCCTCAGTCCTGGGTTACATCAGTACATGCGCTGAAAATGTATCCATAAGAAAGTATGTTAAATTTTACCCCAATCAAAAACCCTGGCTAAATAAGGATGTCCGCACCCTGCTGGCAGCCAGGGACACTGCATTCAAGTCTGGAGATACTGAGGAGTTGAGAAAGTGCAGGAAAGAACTGGATGATGGCATAAAGAAGGCCAAAGCCGCGTATGCACAGAGGATCGAGGGACAGTTCACCTCACATGATCCACGGAGCATGTGGCAGGGCATCAAATGCTTAACAGATTACAAGGGCAAAAGCAAACAATGCCCCAGGGACCCATCTCTGCCTGATGCCCTCAATAAGTTTTATGCACGTTTTGAAGATCCAAACAGACCAGCTAGCACCAGACTCACCTCATCACCAGACGAGGAGCACCTCAAAGTGACCGCAGCAGAAGTGAGAGGTAGTCTCAGAAGGATCAACCCTCATAAAGCTACGGGTCCAGACAACATCCCAGGGAAAGTTCTGAAGGAATGTGCGGACCAGCTCTGTGAGGTGCTGGCTGACATCTTCACCACCTCACTTTCACTGGAGTCAGTTCCCACCTGCCTGAAGACTGCCACCATCATCCCAGTCCCAAAAAGCTCCACAGTGACTGGTCTGAATGACTATAGACCGGTGGCTCTCACCCCGATAGTCGCTAAATGTTTTGAGAAACTGGTCATGTCCCACATCAAGACAACCGTCAACATCAGCGAGGACCCTCATCAATATGCATACCGCGAGAACCGATCAACAGAGGACGCCATCTCCTCTGTGGTCCACACTGCTCTCACCCACCTGGATCAGAAGGACTCATACGTGCGTCTGCTCTTTGTGGACTTCACATCTGCCTTCAACACCATGATCCCCCAAACTCTGATAGACAAACTATCCACACTTGGACTAAGCCCCTCCATCTGTAACTGGGTACTAGACTTCTTAACAAACAGACCACAGTCCGTGAAGATCCACAACTTCTCCTCCTCCACCATCACCCTCAGCACTGGCTCTCCTCAAGGATGTGTGCTGAGCCCTCTTCTGTTCACTCTGCTCACATATGATTGTACAGCCACACATCCAGGCTGTCATATTGTTAAGTTTGCAGATGATACAGCTGTGGTGGGATGCATCACAGATAATGATGAATCCAGCTACAGACAGGAGGTGGAACATCTGGAGAGCTGGTGCAAAGAGAACAACCTTCACATGAATGTGAAGAAGACGAAGGAGATGATTGTGGACTTCAGAAGGAACAAACACACCCACACCCCACTGTATATAGGTGGATCTGCGGTGGAGGTGGTCTCCAGCTACAAGTACCTGGGTGTACACTTGAATGATAACCTCAGCTGGAGCAACAACACCACCAGCCTGATCAAGAAAGGACATCAAAGACTCTACTTCCTCAGACGGCTGAGACGAGCTGGTCTGAGAAGCTCAGTCCTCACCTCGTTCTACAGGTGTGCAGTGGAGAGCGTCCTGTGCTCCAGCATCAACGTGTGGCATGGAGGCTGCACAGTTGCAGAGAGGAAAGCTCTACAGAGAGTGGTGAAGGCTGCACAGAAGTCTGTGGGAGTCAGTCTCCCCACCATCACAGACATTTACACCTCCAGATGCAGAAAAAGAGCCACCTGCATCATGAAAGACCTCACTCACCCAGCACACTCACTCTTTGCACCACTCCCCTCGGGACGGAGGTTGAGGAGCATCAAATGTAGAACCACTAGACTGAGGAACAGCTTCTACCCTGAGGCTGTCAGACTCATGAATAAATAAATAATAAGAATAAACACTGCAAAATGTCACATCATGTTGATACTCCCCCGCTTCTGCATTTGTCTCGTCTATAACTCTTCAGCGCTCGCTCGAACCAATTTGGAATGGAATTATGTGCGTGGACTGTCTTCTGGGCTATTTCACTTATCGATTCTATCGACAACAAAAATTTCTGCGAAGCGCACTGGCCAGGGAGAGCCAGGGCGCCCTATCGACATGCAGGCGGTGAGCTGCATTATGGACTCTATGAGCAGGCTAATGCAGCTGTCCGCTCTTTCTGTCGGGGACGTGGAATCTCTGTGATTTATTGGGACACTGGTGGCTCGTGCCACTGAAGGGCTGAGGGGGACCGCGGCGATTGGCGTGCTGACGAGGACCTCCGCTCAGCGAAAATGCTTTGATCCAGGCTATGAAGGACCTTCCCAGCTGTTGTGCGGGCTGTGTCACACGGTGAGAGAAGCGGTGGCTGCCGCGGACCTGCAGTGTGAACTGTGGACTCGTTTACAGCCGCTCGGATTCAAACAGGGCACATACGGAAGGGATCTTTTAGCTCGGAACCTGACACGAATTCGGCGATTTGGACCCAGAGAACAGAACCTGGACTTAAAGACCGCAGTAAAAGAACACTGTGGTCTGACTGGAAAATAAAGCAACTAATCTAATCTGGCCTCTGGCCTTGGACTGTTGAAGGCTACAAATCTTCTCCTAGACTGGGAGCTGAAGAACCCGCTGCCCCCCTACCCCTCCCCCGAGAGGTTTCTGTGTGCATTCTTGGTTTGAGCCGAGCTCTGAGACCAGCGAACTGTTTCTTATCTAGAATTGTTACACACAGACTGTTTCCTCCCGCCTGCCGTCATAAATGCATCTTGTCCTGTAACTAAATGTGCTTTATTTGATATGGTTTTTACTGGATCACGCGGTGTCTTGAAGACAAAACGTGATTCATCTTTTTTTAATATCAACGCTGTAAACCCCGTGTCTTATCCTGTTTTCCTATCTTTGACCTTCATCTGGGGACAGATGGGTAGGCCGCGCTAAGAACATATCGATAAAATATGTTTTGTTCAGCTGCAGCTTGTTACACTAATCTCTCTCCTGGATGACTGTAATTACATACTTACGCTGTATCGGTGAAAATTGATGCAATGTCAATAAACCTTTCTTGTATCTTGTATCTTGTATCTTGTATACTGATCTGTTTCTTGTTGCTGCGTTCATCTGTGACCATCTGCTCATAATGACTCATGTTCGTGCTGCTGTTTATAATGATGTTTTTCTACTACATTAGGGCTTAGTGTATTACTAGCTGATGTCTCTCTTAGTTAATCCTAGATGTTATTACTGTTTTTCTCTTGCATTTGTTGTTGGATGTAACTGGGACCCTGTGTACATAATCTCGTTTTCATCAAATGTACTACATGCGGTGCAAATGACAATAAATACTCTCTGACTCTGACTCTGATATTGTCCAAATACACAAACACATTTAAGAAGTCTCTTAATATGTCATTGACTAGTGCTTGAAACACTGCAGGGGCATTAGCTAATCCAAACAGCATGACCAAATATTCAAAATGGCCTAGAGGGGTCTTGAACGCGGTCTTCCACTCGTCCCCCTCTCTGATCCTCACCAGATGATAGGCATTACGAAGGTCCAATGTTGTGAAAATGACAGCATCCTACAGTTGCTCAAACATAGAGTCCATAAGGGGTAATGGGTATTTATTTATAACTGTGATTTGGTTCAAACCCCTGAAGTCAATGCATGGTCATAATGTCTTGTCTTTCTTTGTTACAAAAAAGAATCCCGTCCCCACAGGAGAGGTTGATGGCGGAATTATGCTGGATTTAAGGGACTCGTCAATATACTGTCTCATAGTCTCCCTCTCAGGTCCGGACAGATTATATAATCTACTCGAGGGTAGCGGTGCACCCGGAAGGAGGTCTATGGAACAAGCCGTATGGTCTGTGAGAGGGTAATGAAAGAACTCGTTGTTTGCTAAAGACCAGAGCAAAAGTATGGTAAACAGAGGGGATATTAGAAAGGTTGATCTCTTCAATGGCTCGTTTATCAAAAACCCTAGGAGAAATGGCTGAACGTAAAAACTCTATGGAACAGTTATCTCACCATTTTTCTACTCTATTTTCAGACCAGTTAATGAGTGGATTGTGTCTTTTAAACCATGGATAACCTAGAATTAGTTGGGATTTGGTAGAATCAAAAACCAAAAACTCACCTTGCTCATGATGATTGCCAGATACTATGAACTTGAACTTTATTGTTTTTTGTGAAATAGAGGAGATAGTTTTTCCAGTGAGGGCAACCACAGTGATAGCAGGGTTAAGTGCTGTGGTATGTATCCGTAGCTTCTCAGTCAGGTCCCTACTGATCAGGTTCTCCTCCGCCCCAGAATCAACCAGAGCCTGGACGGGAAAATTGGTTGTGGTAATGCACAAGATTGCAGGTAAACACAAATTATTGCCAGGAGAAAATGAAGAAATACCCACCAGAATCTTCTGGTTTACTGGTGAGCTCTCGCTTTTAAATGTAGGTGACATGTAGCAGCAATGTGGCCGCTCCTGCCATAGTAGAGGCACTCATTGTGGTCAATGCGTCGCTGGCGCTCTTCTGGGGAGAGTCTGGTTCTCCCAATCTGCATCGGTTCAGGACCCGACGGAGCAGTTATCGGTGTGGACCAAGCACTTCCGGTTTTAGGTAATGCGTGGGAACTGTAGTTTTCCATCGTATTTTCACAAAAGCAATTATCAGAGTCAGAGTCAGAGAAACTTTATTGACATTGCACAAGTTTGCACAAGTACAGCGTGAATATATATGCACAGTCATCCTGAAGGGGACTATGTGTGTGAAGCTGCTGCTTATCTTCTCAGCGTGGCCTCTCTCATCAGTATCAGAATGATGGTTTCAGGTGTGAAAAGGGGGAAGAACCATGAGGGTAATCAATGGTATTACAAAAAAGATATATCACATTTTGTCTATTAGGACACCATATGAGACATCAAAAACTCTACCAGCAAGCACAGTTAAGACAAATCACATTTGCATTTTGAGGTCTAAGCGGTGAGATTTGTCCATGAGCCTCATTCAGATTCAGCCACAGTTCTGTGATGTTTTACAGCCAGCTGCTTTCCTGATAAGCGCACACAGAAAGTTCTCCGGGGAGGGGTGGGGTGGCGACAGATGCAGTTGGATCCCTCGGTCACGCATGACCCAGGAGAAATTTGTGCGCCTCATTCAGATTCAGCCATAGTTCTGTGATGTTTTCAGCCAGCTGTCCTGGAAGCGCTCACATCCCAAGGCTGTTTGTAGCCAGATTAGATAAGCCTTGGTTCTTGTTTTTCTTCAGACAGACAGTTTACTTTTTCCTGTAGCCTTGAGTGTCTTTATGGGCGATCCAATCCAATTGTCTCAAATTCCGATAGAACAGTGCTCCACAAAGCCAAACAGTAAAGCTCTTCCATCATAAATCCAATTATATATGGGTAGCACGGTGGCACAACTGGTAGAGCTGCTGCCTCTCAGCAAGCAGGTCCTTGGTTCAAATCCCGGTCCGGGGGCCTTTCTTGGTAGAGTTTGCATGTTCTTTCCGTGCATGCGTGGGTTTTCTCCGGGTCCTCCGGTTTCCTCCCACAGTCCAAAAACATGCATGTTAGGCTGATTGGTAACTCTAAATTAACCCTGGGTGTGAGTGAGACAGGTCCCTCTTGTAAATGAGTCCCCGTGGCTCAACGAGGCTAGCCTGTATAAATAAAGGTTGAATGAATGAAAAAAATATACATCGTCCACAGACAGGACTGACAGACACTTGACCTTTCACTCGCCTCCAGAATCCATCACGTAACTGCCAGGGTACGTCTGTGATGGGCAGCTGGCTCTCCCAGACCTTGACTCTTTGTAGAAAAATATCTTGTCAATAGAGTTGATCGCCCATTATCCAAATCCATAATCACTTTGCGTTCGAGAGACGAGTGCAGAGGAACTGCAGGCAAGACAAAGGGCCATGCAGGGAGAGGAAAGAGGGAGAGGAAAGGCAAGAAGCAACCGCTTGCGACCAGTGCAAGGCAAAAAAAATGTGTTTTTTTCCCTAATGGCGAGCGTGATCAGGTCATCTAGGCTTGCTGGTGCTTCTCTGGTGGCTATTTGGTCCTTTATTTGTTTATTTAAGGCATTAATAAATGCGCCTTTTAGCAAAACCTCACCCCAGTTGGAATCCTCCGCCAAAATGCGGAAGTGGGTGGCGAATTTGGCGACGGACCTGCTTCCTTGGCGTAGTCTGAACATCTTTTTTGTTGTCTCCTCTTGCTTTAATGGATGATCAAACACACGCCGAAACTCCTCGAGAAAGGTGGAAAAAGTTAAGAACTGCACGTCACGTTTCTGCAGGTAAGCGCGAGCCCACTGAAGCGCTTCACCCCTGAGTGTGGTGACGACATAGGTTATACGGGAGGCATTAGATGTGTAGGTTAGCGGTGCACGGCTAAATTCTAAGTTACATTGTAACAGAAATGCGTGTCAGGAGACAGAGGGAGAGGAGGAAAGTGAAGAATGTAGGACTGAGGGTTGCAACTCTAAATGTGGGGACAATGACAGGCAAAGGTAGAGAGCTGGCTGACATGATGCAGAGAAGAAAGGTAGATGTTTTATGTGTCCAAGAGACCAAGTGGAAGGGCAGCAAGGCTCGCAGTATTGGAGCAGGGTTCAAACTGTTTTACCATGGTGTGGATAGAAAGAGAAATGGAGTAGGGGTGGTCCTGAAGGAGGAGTTGGCAAAGAATGTAGTAGAGGTGAAGAGAGTGTCAGATAGGGTGATGTGCCTGAAGGTAGAAGTAGAAGGTCTGATGCTAAACATAGTCAGTGGTTATGCTCCACAGGTTGGATGTGATGGGGAGGAGAAAGATACATTTTGGAAAGATTTGGATGAAGTGATAGAGAGTATTCCCAGGGAGGAAAGAGTGGTGATTGGAGCAGACCTGAATGGACATGTTGGTGAAGGAAACAGAGGGGATGAGGAAGTGATGGGTAGGTTTGGTGTCAAGGAAAGAAACCAGGAAGGACAGATGGTGGTGGATTTTGCCAAGAGAATGGAAATGGCTATAGTCAATACCTATTTCCAAAAGAGGGAGGAACATAGAGTGACCTATAAGAGTGGAGGAAGGAGTACACAGGTCGACTACATTCTGTGTAGAAGAGGAAACCTGAGGGAGATTGGAGACTGTAAGGTTGTGGCAGGGGAGAGCGTGGCCAGACAGCATCGGATGGTTGTGTGTAGAATGACTGTTGTTGCGAAGAAGAGAAAAAGAGTAAAATCAGAGAAGAAGACCAAATGGTGGAAGCTAAAGAAGGAAGAATGTTGTGAGAAATTCAGAGATGAGCTGTTAAAGGCTCTGGGTGGTAAGAAAGAGCTTCCAAGTGACTGGGCTACTACAGCAACAGTAATTAGAGAGACCGGTAGGAAGGTACTTGGTGTGTCATCTGGACAGAAAATGGATGATAAGGAAACCTGGTGGTGGAATAGTGAAGTGCAGGACGCCATTCAAAGAAAAAGATTAGCCAAGAAGAAATATGACAGTGAGAGGACTGAAGAGAGGAGACAGGAATATAAGGAGATGGGACATAGAGCAAAGAGGGAAGTAGCTAAGGCAAAGCAGAGGGCGTACAATGAGTTGTATGGGAGACTGGACACTAAAGAGGGCGAGAAGGACTTGTACCGATTGGCAAGACAGAGGGATCAGGCTGGAAAGGATGTGCAGCAGGTTAGGCTTATTAAAGATGGGAATGGGAATGTTCTAATGGTGCATTCAGACCAAACAGCGTTTCAACCTCCAAAAAGCTCGTCATGCACGCAAGTGGACGCACTTGGTGTCCAGACCTACTTGGACCTGAACGCCAGAACGCGAAACAGCTGCTGGGTGTGTGGGAGGAGCTTACCGGAGTCCTGCGCACAGAGTTCTGCGCACTCCGCCAGGCGAGGAGCTTTTTATTTCCGTCTCTGTAGAGCAGACTTGACTGGTCGTGAAGGACTTGTCGCGAACACACAGCTACAATGAGTTTCTCTTCCATAGTACACAACCTCGCGGGTCTTTTCTGTGTCCCACAAACAATATGTCACATAGTGCGCGCGCCCCCTCGTTTCCGCGTCACATAGGGACTCTCCCCCTCTCTTCTCTTCCTCTCTTCTCCCCCTCTCTTCTCCCCCGACTCTCCCTGATTGGTTGACACACCAACCAATCAGGTAGAGTTGAGCGGCGTTTGAAAGTTTGAACCACGAAATCTTCAGCATGCTGAATGCGCGGTTTGGAGGCTGAAGCCGGTTCACGTGCACGGAAAACGCTTTCCAGCACGCTCAACACGCACGCGACGTGACGCTGGACGCTAAGACGTGGCTAGAAGCGCGTCCCCCATTGACTTTGCATGTAAACTGGACGCTCCTGCCATTGAAACGCTGTTTGGTCTGAATGCACCATAACAAGTGAGGAGAGTGTGATTGGAAAATAGAAGGATTACTTTGAAGAGCTAATGAATGAAGAGAATGAAAGAGAAAGAAGAGTGGAGGTCATAGAAACTGTGGACCAGGAAGTGGGAAAGATTAGTGAGGGTGAAGTCCGGAAAGCTTTGAAAAGAATGAAGAAGGGGAAGGCAGTAGGACCTGATGACATACCAGTGGAGGTTTGGAAATGTCTTGGAGAGGTGGCAGTGAGGTTTTTGACTCAAATATTTAATGGAATATTTGAGGGTGAGAAAATGCCTGAAGAATGGAGAAGAAGTGTGCTGGTTCCCATTTTTAAGAACAAGGGTGATGTACAGAGTTGTAGCAACTACAGGGGAATTAAGTTGATGAGCCACACAATGAAGATCTGGGAGAGAGTTGTGGAAGGAAGGCTTAGACAAGAGGTGACTATCTGTGAGCAGCAGTATGGTTTCATGCCAAGAAAGAGCACCACAGATGCCATCTTTGCTTTGAGGATGTTGATAGAGAAGTACAGAGAGGGTCAGAAAGAACTCCATTGTGTGTTTGTGGATTTAGAAAAAGCATATGACAGGGTGCCAAGAGAGGAGGTGTGGTATTGCATGAGGAAATCTGGAGTGGCAGAAAAGTATGTTAGACTGGTACAGGACATGTATGAAGACAGCAGGACAGTGGTGAGATGTGCTGTAGGAGTGACAGATAGCTTCAATGTGGAGGTGGGATTGCATCAAGGATCGGCTCTGAGCCCCTTCTTGTTTGCTCTGGTGATGGACCGACTAACAGATGAGGTCAGGCAGGAATCCCCATGGACTATGATGTTTGCAGATGACATTGTGATATGTGGTGAGAACAGGGAACAAGTGGAAGAGAACTTGGAGAGGTGGAGGTATGCACTTGAAAGAAGAGGAATGAAAGTCAGCCGTAGTAAGACAGAGTACATGTGTGTGAATGAGAGGGAGGCCAGTGGAACAGTGAGGCTACAAGGAGCAGAGGTCACAAAGGTGCAGGACTTCAAGTACTTGGGGTCCACTGTCCAGGAAAATGGGGAATGTGGTAAAGAGGTGAAGAAGAGAGTCCAGGCAGGATGGAGCGGATGGAGAAAAGTTTCAGGAGTGATTTGTGACAAAAAGGTGTCAGCAAAGGTCAAAGGAAAAGTTTACAAGACAGTGGTGAGACCAGCTATGTTGTATGGTCTGGAGACAGTGGCATTGACAAAAAGACAGGAGAAAGAACTGGAAGTAGCAGAAATGAAGATGCTGAGGTTCTCCTTAGGAGTGACAAGGATGGATAAGATCAGGAATGAGATAATCAGAGGTACAGCACATGTTGAACAACTGGGAGATAAAGTTAGGGAGGCCAGACTGAGATGGTTTGGACATGTCCAGAGGAGGGACAGTGGGTATATTGGTAGAAGGATGTTAGAAATGCAGCTGCCAGGAAAAAGACACAGAGGAAGGCCAAAGAGGAGATATATGGATGCAGTTAGAGAGGACATGGAGGTAGTTGGAGTGAGGACAGAGGATGCAGAGGACAGAGTGAGGTGGAGGAGGATGACTCGCTGTGGCGACCCCTGAAAAGGGAAAAGCCGAAAGAAGAAGAAGACATTGGAACAGAAAACCGCCACACTTGCTGGCGTTACCTTAAAAAAACTCAGAGGGGCGGATGTCTGGTTCCTGAAGAGCCGGAACATTCAGGGGGGCTGAGGAGGTTGCCGGCTGGTGAGGAGGTTGAGAGGTCTGGAACGGGGCCGTGGGAACAAGAGCCGCCACTTGTTGTTGTAAGGCGTGAATCATGCTTCCAGGCTCCCGAAAGTTGTTTTGCAATGTTTCTTGCTGTGAAAAAATACTTTGTAAAGCTTGTTCCTGATGTTCTATGCGTCTATTCTGAGCTTAGATAGACTGCTGAATCTGTCCCTCCCCAGTCATGCCTTGAGGGTCTGTCTGGCTGGGACATTCTGTCATATTTTTAGACATTTAGACCCCAAGTGGCTGAGTGAGAAGAAGGAACAGAGTCAGGAGTTATAAAAGAATAATTTATTTTTATTGCTGCAGGTCAAGATCCTCCAGACTGAAAAAGAGAAGGCAGGGACAAGGTGAGTATCCAGAATTGTCTTTAGAAAGCAATTGATTAATTTATTTTGAGGCTCTTGTTCTTACTGCTGTGTTTCTTGTGGTCTAGCCCAGAGAGGAGAGGTCCGAGGAATTCCAAGGTCTCAGGAGGTCCAAAATGGAGAAACAAGGTGAGTGTTTGGCTGAGAGAGAGGAACAGGTCGTCTGAGTTAGAGAAGAATATCTCTGTAGGAGATCAAAACATTCTTCGGATACAAACAAGGGTTTCATACAGACTGGTGACTGATCATACACTTTACCATAGCTTGATAATGCTGAAGACATGTCTGGCAGAGCTTCTTATACCCAGGCAGAGTAGTCCTCCAAACCAGGAAGAGGTGTGGCTGATTAAGATGGTTGCCGCTGATTGGAGAGAGAATGGCTGGTGGACCTAGAACTCCCACACCGTCCTGTTTCCCAGTTTATTAGTGAGTACCTCTCCAGTTTAGTTTAGTAGATTTGCTGCCCTGCCAGCCTTAGCCTTGTTTTGTTTATGTAAAATAAAGACAGATGCTGATAGTTATTGTGAGTATAAAAAAACTGAAAATCCTGGTAAGAGAGAAAAGACCAGAAGAGAGTAATGAAGACTACATCAAAGACGTGTGGTCCATGGTTGTTAACTATACTGACTGTGATGCAGCTAAAAAGCTGTGGCTGGGTCATGTCACTACCAACCCAGTAGGCAAGGGGGGATCGGCTCAGAGCAACTACGAGCGGCTGGTTCTGGAAGACATGGATGATGAAGACTCTCAGATTCAAAGAGCCAAGGTACCAGTGGCGGACTTAGACATTTTGCGGCCCCAGGCAAACCTTTGTAAAGGGACCCTCCCCCAAGTCAGCCTAAATGTACCATTAGGCCCTGCCCTGAAGGTCAAAGATTTTCATGTTCATAGTCTAATACTGGGAACTAGACAATAAAAACAACTGTTTTTTTTCTCTACTTTAATAAGGTACAACTATCCTTTAAAGTCTTTTTGCAAAACATGTTTTATTATTATCTCGGGGTCTTGTTCACGAATGAGGGAAAACTGGAGCGTGAGATCGATAGGCGGATAGGTGCAGCATCCGCAGTGAAGCGGGTGCTGTACCGGTCTGTCGTGGTGAAGAGGGAGCTGAGTCGAAAGGCAAAGCTCTCAATTTACCGATCGATCTACGTTCCCACCCTCATCTATGGTCATGAGCTTTGGGTTGTGACCGAAAGAACAAGATCTCGGATACAAGCGGCTGAAATGAGTTTTCTCCGCAGGGTGTCTGGACTCTCCCTTAGAGATAGGGTGAGAAGCTCAGTCATCCGGGAGGGACTCGGAGTAGAGCCGCTGCTTCTCCACATCGAGAGGAGCCAGTTGAGGTGGCTCGGGCATCTGGTTAGGATGCCTCCTGGACGCCTCCCTGGTGAGGTGTTCCGGGCATGTCCCACCGGGAGGAGACCCAGAGGAAGACCCAGGACACGCTGGAGGGACTATGTTTCTCGGCTGGCCTGGGAACGCCTTGGGATTCCCCCAGAGGAGCTGCTCCAAGTGGCTGGGGAGAGGGAAGTCTGGGCCTCCCTACTTAGGCTGCTACCCCCGCGACCCGACCCCGGATAAGAGGAAGAAAATGGATGGATGGATGTTTTATTATTGCAATAAAAGGCTCTAAATCAAGTCTTACACCAAAATTCAACAACACTAAATAAACACAAACGAATAGAGAGGGTAGATGTGAGCAATACAGTAGAAATATATTTTCCTAAATTATAAGATTTTCACAACTTTAATTCTTTTAACGTTATATTACATATTCTGTAACAGGGAACAGTTGTTAGATCAATGTGAAAAAGTGAGTGTGTGTAGTTGAGATGTGGTACTTTGAGATGAATTCACACACTGGCTTGATATGAACAGCAAGATGTCCAGGCATGAGACACTTTTTACAGCATTAAGTGATCATGAATTACCTTGATTATTCAGCTGGACTTCTATGAAAGTTGTCTTCTGTCTTGTTTCTGGTCTTTAATGATGCATGTTTAAAGACTGCATCTGAAAAAAACAACAAATGTTAGTGTTGGAGGAAATAAAAGAAAAAATAAGACATTATTACATTTAACACATGTGAAGGCTCTCATTTATCCAAGTTTCCATAATTAAGACTGAAAGTTTTGACTTCTTTTTAAACCTTAAAACTTACACAGACTGTAAGACGTACTGTAAACTAAATGACTCAAATAATGTCACAGATTTTCCCACCTGGATTATTGAGCATGCATCAGGGAATGTCACTTTTCATTTATATCAATTTTTACATTTTAGATAACATTTTAATTTAGCAATCCTAGCCTTTTGATTCTGTTGTTTTAAACTAACAGTGGCATTTCTGTCCAAAGCAAACCTGTCATTATTAAAAAACACATTTTTGCATTACTCTGAAAGCTATAAGTTGTGCTTTATAATGTATTTAATGGAGGGACTATGGACCAAATAACAAAACAATGATAGTCTGATGAAGTTTTAACAGTCAAATATTTTGTAAAATGGTTGAGAATTTTTTTTTTATAGATAACTGTGGAATATTTTAGATCTATTCTATTCAATGTAAAGTCCGAATAATTTAATAATACTGTATACTAAGCAAGCAGGGCAGAGAGCTAAAGTAGGTAAAATATATAATCCCCTCTCTCCTACTTAAGTCAGAAGATTTAGGTCGAATATCTTTTAATATTTTGATACAGAAAGAAAACGTGAAAATAGTGGTTGTCTCAGCTGATTACTGTTAGGATTTCTTTTACCCAACCTACAAAATAATTTCTAAAACTCGTACCTCATCATCTTGCTGTGAATCCTCGTCTTTATCTTCATCTTGAGTCACTGCCTCGGCGCCATTGACTTCCTCCTGGATCCTGATGTCCGGTGTCCCATGCAATCTTCACAGAACACCGGCGGCGGTTCCGCCACACTTTTAAATGGGCCGCTGCCGCTCGTGACCGTCATTAGCAGTTGATGAAGTTTTAGAATTCGACCCATTAAAAAAGGTTGTCACTTTCGGTAGTGAAGAAACATACGTTATTGTTTTTTGACGCTTTTTACGTTTTTCAGCTCCGCTTTTCTGTCTCCTGTCTCCCGCTTCCTTCTCACTCAAACAGCAGGCGAGCATACAGCACTTCCTGGATTAGTGGGTGACGTCATGACGCATGACGGAATAGTCCATTTTAGTAGGGGGGTACAGAACTCAACCGTTTTTTCTGTTGCGTTTTTAAAGATAGTTTTCATCGTAACTATAATTATTTTTATGTTAAACGTACATTAACAAGCAGGAGCAATGTTAGGGATGTAGGTGACGGCTGGGGCCTCTGCTTATTGGCGGCCCATGCTCATTGGCGGCCCCAGGCAGCGGCCTCATTCGCCTTAATGGTAGATCCGCCACTGCAAGGTACGCATGGACCAAGGACAACACCTCATGCCGGTTTGGTATCAACTCAAACAGGTGATTCCACCCGCCAGATATGTAAAAGCATTAAGGATAGTAACATAAGGGAGAAGGGGAGAAATCAATTTTGCTAAGATGCCCCTACATGAAAACACAGTCCCCCAGATAGATCAGGCAGTAAAACCATATGATTTAGAACAACAGTTATGGGACGACCGTGGGAAAAAAAGAAATGAAACAAAGTCTTAAACCACCAAAAGCAGCTCACAAGGCTCCATAACAGCCGCATTACAAAGAGTGACCCCCAAGACCATCAGAGCCACAGTACAGAGACCAACAACCTAAGAAATTTCAGACTCCCACATCAACCTCAACACCCCAGAAGTGGGGCAAATTCATGCCCCCTGAGGAATATACCAAACTTACACCTGAAAAGAAAAAAGCCCTCCACGAATCCCGCATGAAAGGAAGCAAAGGGCCAACTAAGTAATGGCTGAAAGGCCACGGGTCACCCTGGAAAACACCTATTGGGATGGGGATGAGATCTACACTAAAGTGGATGGAAAACCCTACCTGATAGACACTGGGGCAGAAGGGTCTATGACCTGCAAAAGCATAAAGAAAATAGGGCACCTCACGGTTCAATTGGCTAACGGAACTGTAGAAAAAAATGCCTTTTGGGATATGGTATAGAATCGTATGGGTAAAAGGACCCTATACCCTTATCACGATAACCCCGGCTTTACACTGCACGCGGCTCCGCCCCGCTCCGGTCCGCAGGTCGCAGCTGAACGAGTCCAATTCCCACTGCCTCCGCTCCGCTCAGGTCCGCCTGGATGCGCCGCTCCAAGACACGTGCGAGATCGCGCGATAAATCAAGTGATAAATAAGTAAGTCAGAACAAAACAATTCATTCGGTGGAAAGAAGGAGAACAACTGTAGAGAGACTGCTGCCTTGATCTTCTCTCGTAAATGAGCTACATGGTTTGAGCAACAGGAAGTGATGTTTACATTTCAGAATAAAATACTTTTTTATTTATTTATTTTTGTATTGCGTTATTAGGTGTAGTCATAGTCATAAATATAATAGTTTAGTCATAGAATAGTCATAATTGATAGTTTGACAGCATTTTTGTACAAATAAATCCGTATAGAGCTAGGATTAGTCCGCCCGTGGTGATTTTATTTTGTAAATACGGAAGTTGTGCTCGTTCCTTTTCCTGTTGGTGCGACGTAATCTTCAAAAGTTGACTCCGGCACAGCTCCGTCATCCGGCAGAAATAGAAAATTTTCTAATTTTGACGGACTGCCGTCCGCTCTCCGCAGCTCGCCGCCGCCGTGCGGAGCCAGTGTAAATTCTGTCATTGATTATAATGGGTGCGTATTTGCTGCGGAGGTCGGACCGGAGCGGGGCGGAGCCGTAACGCATGTGGTGTAATTCCGGGGACGATAAGAGACTTCAGAGAACTGGATAAGCCAAATAAAGATTGCCATGCGCTAAATAGACATATGGATATGCTTACATCAAGGCTAGTGAAAATAGGACCTACTCATAAAAAAAATGAAGTTGAAGGCTGCTATAAATCTGTAAACATTCCTGAAGTGAAAGAGCACAAATTAGATGAGAGTGACTTCTCCCAGGCTGGGAAAGAGAAGTTGAAGCAAATCACTGAATCAGCCTCAGCAGCCAGGTTCAAAAATGACTGTGGGGACCTCGGTCCAAAGTTCGTACCTCTCATCGAAGGAGGAGTGCATCCACCGGTACGACAATATCCTCTAAACCCTGGAGCAGTGGAAGAAATTAACAAAATTGTAAGGGAATTTAGTGTTTTAGGGATTATCAGGGAAGCAGCACCTGATTAATTGCCTGGCCCTAGCTGTCATAGTTTGTCCCCTAGTTGTCTGGTGTTTCTGTGTTTTCCCCAGTTCTTCTTTATTGTGTTTGTTTTCATTCTGCTCTCTGTGAGATTTCTGTTCCTGTGTATCATTCTGTTTTCTGTCACTTTCCACTCACTCCTCAGTCTGTTTCTCCAGTCCTCTGTCTTAATCATTCACACCTGTTCTCATCAGCCACCTGCACAGCTGCTCTCATTACTCGCCTTCCTTCTGTCTTATAAAAAGCCTTTCTCTCCTCCACTCTGCGTCCAGTCATTGGCCCTCATGCACGAAAATGTTCGTATTTTTATCCTAAATTCCTCCTACTTTTGTTCGTACGAAGCGTTCGTACGAACATGCCACGTCAGATCCAACAAAGTCTTCTATCGTCAGGAAATGTGTGTATATGAGCTGTGTAAATAATGATGAATCCCACCTGTTCTATTCACCTGCTCGTGCACGCGAGAGGTTATTTACATAATTCCCACCCCTCAAAACACCATATAAGGATATAGTTTCCTGCCACCGCGAGCAGGAAGTGTCCATTCATTCCGGCTTTTATGCGTCAGAAAACACACAAACGCGTTTGGCGAATTAAAATTGACTCGCCTTTGATCATAGTGTCAGCCCCGGATCTGAGCGCAGACCCACACAGAATACAGATGACATCAGTGAGCGCCCACAGTCAACAGGCAGTTTATATTAAAAATGACATGAAACAACTGAATAAGCTGGTTTCGCTTTTTTCTCCCCTGTCTCTGCAGCGGCGCTGTGTATGTGTGTGTGTGTGTGTGTGTGTGTGTGTGTGTGTGTGTGTGTGCCGACAGTGGCACGGGGTGGCACGACAGTGGCGCGTGGCGTGGTGGCGCGGGGGGGCGCGTTGCGTGGCACACGGTGGTCGACATGAGTGGCACGGGGGGCCACGCGCGGGTGGCGCAAGGTGGTCGACATGAGTGGCGCGGGGGGCCACGCGCGGGTGGCGCAAGGTGGTGGCGCGGGGGGGCGCGTTGCGTGGCACACGGTGGTCGACATGAGTGGCGCGGGGGGCCACGCGCGGGTGGCGCAAGGTGGTGGACGTGGGGGGGGGGGTGTTGAAGCCGCTTTAATTAAACCAATATGTGTGGTTGCATTTAATTGTTTTTAAACTCAAAATATTTTCTAAATAACGAAATATAAAGTTATTAGTGGAGAAAAGGCCGTCTGGATAACAGCAGACCGACTCCTCGTAAAATATACGACAGGTCTGGACCACACGTAAATTTTGTTCGTATCTGAAAAAAATCCTAGGATACGAAAACATTGTTGGATGCCACAAATGATCCTAAATCACTCGTACGCACAGTATAAGAACAAATCTGTGCGTACGAACGGTTCGTGCATGAGGGCCATTGTTCTGTCTGCACAGACGTCATGGTCCTCCTGTCTCTGCCCCCATCCGAGTCTGTACCTGTCCTGTTTTGCCTGCCTGTTCCAGTATTGTAAGTTTTGCTGCCCCGTCAGCCTTTTTGTTTTGTTATTTAAAATAAATCATTTTTATTTTAAAACTCCTGCTTCATTCACCTGCCTGCAAATGGGTTTGAAACACAAGGACCGTGATAGAATGACTGAACCTCAAACTGAACCCAGCGGTAGGATGATTACCCTGCTCGATTTTTTGGCCCGTGAGGCAAAGAAGACTTTCCGCAGAGACAGAGAGAGGGAGGAGAGGGAGAATCCGTTTTGGGGAACCCATCTGGCCATCAAGCCTAGTTCCTCAGCCTCACAGCCTCTCCATCCCTTTCCACCTCGCCTCTGCACATCGCTGCCCACCTCCTCCTTGCTCTTCACCTGGCTGCCCCAATCAATCGTCGGAGCGAGGAGGGAGTCACTAGAGGAGCAGTACAGCCCTCCTTCCCAGGAGGTGCAGGCTTCTGTGGTGCCGATGTACCTGCATCCGCCCAGCCCAGAGGAGGTCCAGATGAATGCTCCTCACTCATGCCCGCCTGAGGAGTCACTTTAGCAGCTCTCCTGACTCCTCCACCACCTGCTGAAGCTTTTACTCCTCCACCAGCTACCTGCCCTGCTCCTCACCGCCGCAGAAAGATAGGTCGATATGGGACCCAAGCCCTCACTCTGCCTGATCCAGTTCCTCTAGTCCCATCATCTGATCCAGCTTTCCTGGCCCTATCAACTGCTCCGGTTCTTCTGGTCTTGCCACCTGCTCCGGCTCTTCTGGTCTTGCCGCCCACTCCGGCTCTTCTGCTTTCGCCGCCTGCTCTGGCTCTTCTGGTCTCGCCGCCCGCTCTGGCTCTTCTGGTCTCTCCGCCCACTCCGGCTCTTCTGGGCTCGCCACCCACTCTGGCTCTTTTGGTCTCACCGCCTGCTTCAGCTCCAGATCTTGCCACCCGCTCTGGCTCTTCTGGTCATGCCACCCGCTCCCGTTCTCCTGGACTCGCCGCCTACAGACCTCACGCTGGACTTGCCGCCTGTCCAATGCCATCAAAGGAGGATGAAAGACTGAAAAATTCATTTCCAAGATGCTCAGGTCCAAAAACCAAAACCTCAGTCTTGTCTGTGTTCAAAATGAAAAATGTAAGGGTCATCCAGGTTGTTGTGTTTTTAAGACATTTCAACCTTTATTTAAGCAGGCTAATACCATTGAGCAACAGGGACTCATTTACAATCGAGACCTGGTTTCAACAAAGAATGATGACAACAGTGACAACAATAGACTTTCCTTTGACAGTCAACAATAGACAATCATAAGAGAGGCGTACAGAGTTTTTTTTTAACAAGTTAAAAAATATGTCAAAGTAGCAAAACAGATAGATCATAAGGCAAATGTAGAAAACTAAAAGCAGGAACTTCTCTGCATTGGTTTTTCCCAAGAGTCCAACAGATTCTTAAACAAATTGATTCAGTATCAGTTAAATTATTAACTTTTTTAAGATAAGATACATTTAGAACTGTATTGATCCTGCAGGAAATTATTATGCCAGAGTTTCAAAACATACACAAGAATCACAAGATATAAAAATGCCAACAATTAAGTTCTAAACAGGTGCAGATAGAAACATTAAAGAGTTTATTATAGCACAGGATTAATTTTATTGTCCTGTGTGCCAAAAGGGGGAGGAGTTGATAAGCTTGATATCCACTGGGAGGAAGGACTTCTTGTGGTGTTCTGTGGAGCACCTCGGTGGTCTCAGACCAGCGGATTCGGATGTTGTCAGTCCATAGAATGGGCGTTATCAACTGTTATCACCCCCATTCGTATGGGCGAATAGGTCACAATCTACCTGCTAGCATGTTGAACATAACGTTATCAGCGTTATATTCGTAGTGAGTAGGTAGCGTGTTTCCGACAACCCGGAAGTGTAGCGTTTTTGTTTTTTTCAGCTTATGTAACCGTTTTCCTAAACCTAACCTTAAACCTGACCCAGAGGACCAACCCTAAACCTAACCCCAGCTCACCCTTGTGCCTAAACCTAACCAAGACCCTAAACCTAACCCAAGACACTTTACTCTAAACCTAACCATGTAGCTAAAGACAGAGTCTGCTGTCATCCATTGTAACGGTGATAATGTACCTTTAAACCTCCTAGAAGGTACAGGAGGGGCAATCTGACCGCTACGAATGGGGATGTTAATGGGCAATCTGACCGCTATGTATGGTTGATAACATCCGAAGCGGGTGCTCAGACTGAAGATGCTGCAGTAAGAATCCAGAGTCAGAGAGTCTTTATTGTCATTTGCACCGCATGTGGTACATGTGATGAAAACGAGATTATGTACACGGGGTCCCAGTTACATCCAACAACAAATGCAAGAGAAAAACAGTAATAACATCTAGAATTAACTAAGAAAAACATCAACTAGTAATACACTAAGCCTAATATAGTGGAAATAAACAGCAGCACGAACATGAGTTTGTATGAGCAGATGGTCACAGATGAACACAGATGAACACAGCAACAAGAAAACAGATCAGCATCAGCATGATGTGATATTTTGCAGTGTTTATTTTTTTATTTTATTTATTCATGAGTCTAACAGCCTCAGGGTAGAAGCTGTTCCTCAGTCTAGTGGTTCTACATTTGATGCTCCTCAACCTCCGTCCTGAGGGGAGTGGGGCAAAGAGTGAGTGTGCTGGGTGAGTGAGGTCTTTCATGATGCAGGTGGCTCTTTTCCTGCATCTGGAGGTGTAAATGTCTGTGATGGTGGGGAGACTGACTCCAACAGACTTCTGTGCAGCCTTCACCACTCTCTGTAGAGCTTTCCTCTCTTCAACTGTGCAGCCTCCATGCCACACGTTGATGCTGGAGCACAGGACGCTCTCCACTGCACACCTGTAGAACGAGGTGAGAACTGGGCTGCTCAGACCAGCACGTCTCAGCCGTCTGAGGAAGTAGAGTCTCTGATGACCTTTCTTGATCAGGCTGGTGGTGTTGTTGCTCCAGCTGAGGTTATCATTCAAGTGTACACCCAAGTATTTGTAGCTGGAGACCACTTCCACTGCAGATCCACCTATTTTCAGTGGGGCGTGGGTGTGTTTGTTCCTTCTGAAGTCCACAATCATCTCCTTTGTCTTCTTCACATTCATGTGAAGATTATTCTCTTTGCACCAGCTCTCCAGGTGTTCCACCTCCTGTCTGTAGCTGGACTCATCATTGTTTGTGATGCATCCCACCACCGCTGTATCATCTGCAAACTTAACAATATGACAGCCTGGAAGTGTGGCTGTACAATCATATGTGAGCAGAGTGAACAGAAGGGGGCTCAGCACACATCCTTGAGGAGAGCCAGTGCTGAGGGTTATGGTGGAGGAGGAGAAGTTGTGGATCTTCACGGACTGTGGTCTGTCTGTTAAGAAGTCTAGTACCCAGTTACAAATGGAGGGGCTTAGTCCAAGTGTAGATAGTTTGTCTATCAGAGTTTGGGGGATCATGGTGTTGAAGGCAGATGTGAAGTCCACAAAGAGCAGACGCACGTATGAGTCCTTCTGATCCAGGTGGGTGAGAGCAGTGTGGACCACGGAAGAAATGGCGTCCTCTGTTGATCGGTTCTCGCGGTATGCGTATTGATGAGGGTCCTCGTTCATGTTGACGGTTGCCTTGATGTGGGGCAGTCACATCCAGGGTGTCATGCAAGGGGTGTGACGTGTTGTTCAGGATCTGGAGCAGTTTCCTCAGCATCCTCTGCTCAGACAACTCTGCCAGAGACTGCAGGTTCACTCCCAGAGCTGAACCAGCTCTCTTGATGAGTTTATCAAGTCTGTTGGCATCAGATTTTTTCACCCTGCTGCCCCAGCACACCACAGCGTAGAAGAAGATGCTGAAGACCACCAAGTGGTAAAACATCTGCAGCATGGTCCTGCAGATGTGAAGGACCTGAGTCTCCTCAGAAGAAAAAAGTGACTCTGACATTTCTTGTAGAGGGTGTTGGTGTCAGCTGTCCAGTCTAGTTTATTGTTTAGGTGGATCCCCAGGTACTTGTAGCAGTCCACAGTGTCCACCTTAGTATCCTTGATGTGGATAGGGTTGGGTTTAATAGTATTACATAATTTTAATCACATCTGACCACTTTGACACACTACTACAGTGACCACACCAGAGGCGGCCGCCACTAGAGGGCGCTAGGGGCGCCGTCCCTCCTGGAACCTGTAGCTCTTCACCATTTGAAGATTTAATTTTTTTTATATAAAAATTAAATAATAAAATAAAAATATTTCGAAATGTATGCATATATGTTTTTAGTTGTGTAGTCTAAATATTTTATGAGTAATGATGAGTTGTTTTTTTCAAAATACGTTTTCTGATTGTGACGTACTTCCGGTTCTCCGCTGGGCGCCGCCTGCAGCTTTTCCATTGACTCTAATTATAACAGCGCACTAGCGCATGTGCAGTTATGTCCCATATTTCCAAAATTATTGGAGTCTTCAGGGCGCAGTTTTCGCCGCTCTCGAGCCTGGACTCGTCTCGTGATCGCTGCGGATCGCCAGCGGGTTTCCGGTTCGAGCCGAGGAGGGAGGACCCTCTCTGGACACTCAGGGCTGATCACACGCAACTAAAGCGACGTTGAAACAGCAGTAATTATTAATGGTGGTTTCTACACAGGTAAGCAAGTAATAATTAGTGAGTTTAATAAATCGCTAAGCGCACATGAGCAAACTAAGTGAGCTGATCTCATCTGTAGTGCGTGACGTGGTGTGTGTGTGTGTGTGTGTGTGGGTGTTGCGGTCAGTCACATACAGTAGCTAGCTACTAGCTGTGCTTATGAACTTTGTGGTGTACTGTACAACATTATAAAAGTTGCTAGTTATAAACCCGAATGTCTGAAGACGACTCCTGTCTGTCCATAATAATAATAATAATAATGAATTCAATTTATAACGCACTTTTCATTAGTGAAAATCTCAAAGTGCTACACACATTGAATGCTACACACATTCATACACCGGTAGCGGCAGACTACCATGCAAGGTGCTTTCCAGTCCTACCGGGAGCAACTCAGGGTTAAGTGTCTTGCCCAAGGACACAATGACACATGGTGTGGGGAACCGGGATTCGAACCGCCAACCCTCCGATCGGGGGACGACTGCCATTACCACTACGCCACGGCCGCCCCTTCAGCTCATGAACTGTTTTACTCCTCAGAGTGTCTGTGTTAACTTTTGTCTCGTTTCGTTTTGCAGCAGTTGCAATTTTTCTGATGAATAAATCTGAATGAATAAATAAACTTTAGTTTAGTTTAGTTAAACTTTAGTTTCATTATAAGTTGTGCTGTTGTTTCAAAGACACTCTAAACTTAAAGAAACCAAGTAGCAGAAAGATTTAAGCATTAAATAGTTTGAAATTGTCATGTTATGAGGTGTACTGTACAACATTATAAAAGTTGCTAGTTATAAACCCGAATGTCTGAAGACGACTCATGTCTGTCCATCTTCAGCTCATGAACTGTTTTACTCCTCAGAGTGTCTGTGTTAACTTTTGTCTCATTTCATTTTGCAGCGGTTGCAATTTTTCTGATGAATAAATCTAAATGAATAAATAAACTTTAGTTTTAGTTTAGTTAAACTTTAGTTTCATTATAAGTTGTGCTGTTGTTTCATAGATACTCTAAACTTAAAGAAACCAAGTAGCAGAAAGATTTAAGCATTAAATAGTTTGAATTTTTCATGTTTTGAAAGAGTGATTATATAATTATTTTTATTTTATTTTATTATTATAAAGATCACTGTGGATGGGATGCAATTGAAATAACCTGGATATTATTATTTATGTTGTATTAAGAAAGTTAAAATGTGATTACATACTTATGTGTACACTACAAAGCACCTCAAGCAATGTGGAAAATGCTAAAAAAAATTACATCATTAATGTGCCTTCTGTACTTTCTTTACAGAAAATAATCCACACAACACCTTCATCTCTACACACCGGTAGTGATTATTTTCAATCTACCACCTGTGTAACAGACAGAGAGACAAGAGAATAATGTTTAAGGGAACAAAGGAGAAAATATTTGCTAATAAAGTTTCATATTTTGAAATATATAAAACTAGCAACAAAAAAGTAAGCTGAAATTAGCACAAAATATGTAAAAAGAACAATAAAGTGGTCATAGTGTTATGATTTCAAAGGTTTACCCAGTTGGTAATGAGACCCAGAACGACACAAGACAAATAGGTGCAAAAGTAACAGTGTTTATTATTTACAGTGCAAGTCTATATACTGTACACATGTACAGGGATCTTCTGGATTTCCTGGAAGATGAAACAAACTGTCAGAAAGGCTTGACTATAAGGCTCTTTCAAGATGATTGATCTAGTTTTGTTTGTTATTTTCCTTAGAGGTGAAGTAGTAGGAAGAACGTCGCAGAGAAATCCTTAGTTCCTTGAGATGAATCCCAGAGGGCGAAATGAGGCAGGCAAGTGGTTGGAGGGCAAGACACGATGAGCAGAGAACTGAACCCAGGACCAAGATGGAAACGAGGACTGGAAACACAACAAAAAACAAGGTAAGTGTCTCTCAAAGTACTGTACTCACAAACTGGCTAGAAGCATAAATACCATGAGTAGGCATCAATGCTCCAGCGAAGAGTAGGACTTGACTGCAGCCTTAAGTATAGGTGGAGCTCATCAGGTGGATCACAGTAAAATAGATCATTTTTCTTCCCCATAAATCAGTTATTTAAAATCTAATCTGGAATCATTCCTCCTTGTTAGACTTCAGTTGACCTGTTTAAGTTGGGCCCAAATTTGTTATTATCTTTTGATTTATTTTTCATTGAAATTTAATTCTTTGTTAGTTTATTTTTGGAACTATTAAATTGAATTATTTGGTGGATTTTTGAACACCTTTGTCCTTATTTAAGTCTGGACCCTCACAATTCTATTTATATTATGAACTTGTATTACTAAAATAATTATAACAGAATATGATAGAAGTTGTCCAACAATTGAAAAGTGGAAGCAGAACACTCCCATTCTCTTTTCACACTGATGCCTCAAACAAGGTGAAGATGAACCATGTTTTATTAATGATAGTTTTATACAAATGGATACACCTGATATATACAAATAAAAACATGAACAAACTTACTTTACAGTATACAAACATAATTATGCATACTTCTAAACATGCTTAAAAAATTAAACAGTTTATGGCGACCCCCCATAAAAAAAAATCACCAGCCGCCACTGGATCACACACCAATTGTCCTCCATTTTTTTGTGTTATCTAATGTTTTCTAGATTATGTGTGTGTGCATGTGTGTGTAGGTATTTTGTTGTTGTTGTTGTCATAAATCGCTGTACGACAAATTACAATGATGCTTCAATTTATGGTGCTTTTGTCTTCCTCCACCCAGCATCAATGAACTTCTGAACATCTCCACATTTAGTCTTTTCTGTTGGTGATTGTTGAACTGAAGGGAATTGTTGTTTTCAAGAAGAATGGCTGGTGTTATTTAAAGGAATTGGGTCTGAACAGCAAAGGTCACTAGGTATCACTAGGTCTGTTTCACCTCAAAGCAGCAAACACATCTTTCAAAGCACACAGCTGACAACATGTAAAAGGCTTTAAAATAAAGTAATGTAGAGAAGAACAGAATGTTAGATGAAGGTATTTTATCCTCTGTAAAGTTTACAATTTGATGCATTTTAGGGATAAAAAAATATAATTAATTTGACATGATTTATCAGCATTTTTATGCCATGCATAGTTCAAAGTGAGCTCAGTCATCAGGGGTACGATTATTGCCACTGATACAATCAACAAATACTGTATGTTGTGGCTTTACATATATAGTTTCATAATTTATTAACTTTACTCTAAACATTGTTTTACAGGTCGTACCTTATATCCATCCATTTCTGCCTCTTATCCGTGGTCAAGTTATGGATGCAAAAAGTTTAGGAGGGGAACATAAACATTCCTTTCAATACTCATTCCAGACACAAGCTCCATCTGGAGGTTCCAAATGCATCTCCACGCCAGACAGGAATTGCAATAATACCTCCAGTAAACAGTAGATCTACCTCAGGGTCTCCTGACATCTAATCAGATTCCTAAACCACCACAACTCACTCATTTTGATGTGGAGAAGCAGAGGCTCTATTCTGAGCTCTTCCATGATTACTGGACATCTCATTTTCTTTCTTAGGCTGTGTTTACACTGCAGGTCTTAATGTTCAATTCCAATTTATTGCTCAAATCCATTTTTTTGCGTGGTCGTGCACATTATCTTTAGATTGTTGACCTCCATCAGACTGCAATGTGAACCATTTAAAGTTCTGAGGCAATCTGCATGCTGTAAAGAAAATGTAACATCACATACAGCACACTGTTTAAAGGTGTAAATATGTGTGCTACGTATTAACATGTGTAATTATGTTGTCAGAACCATTGAAATTATTATTTGACATGTTTGTTTGGACCAGTGTTTCCATTTAATCTAGCTTCCTGTTTACTTTTGTTTAGACAGGTAGTCTCATCTCTTGACGACTCCTCCAGCACAGCATTGTATTTCTGGAACGAGAGCTACATGT